>JAQGAC010000584.1:0-22197 GCA_034696585.1 Isotomurus maculatus
TTAATGCTCCCCACTTAAAATCCTTTCGCAGTCATGTTGTTTTGTTTGCTCCCAGATATCAACTCAAATCCGGTTTCAGATTGCATAGAGAAAGAATCATGTGCAATGGTACGCACAACCGGATGCGTATTTTTAGAGGACTTTCACCTACAAGACATGCCTGTATAAAACCTGATATATTTATACTTTCGGCTAATACATCACATCATTGAACTCCTAACTAAACTACAACAAACTCCTTAAGGGGGGAATATATTATGAATCACTCAGAGTCAGACTTAATATTTGTGTAATTGCACGCAGGACTTGGATTAAGAAAACTACAGAACAACATTAAGTATACAGCTAAATATTGCACGTAGAAGTGTTATTGAATTATTGGTTATTGTTTGAAGAGAAAGCGAGAGAAAGGAAGATGAAATATGGAACCTTTTTTAGAGGCGTGAAAGGAGTCGCCAGAAGGCAATCTTTCAGATAGAGCACTTAGGCGAGATCGGGGCAATACATTAGGGTCATCATTGACCCTCTCGACGGCATGTCGGAATGCTGTCTCCTCGAACCGGTCCGTTACGTCGAAAAGCCCACCTACACAATACCAATAATAATAAGAGAGAGAACGTGGGTGCTGCTGACGACGAGTCACACAATGCAACCGGTCGAGTCACACATGCCTTCCACCAGACCGGATTTCCTACCTCTACTTATATACTACCCACGTTGATGATGATACAGTCGAAAGCAATCTTAAGCATAATCCCCTTTTTCTTTTATTTTTCCATTACGCACATATCTCAACTTCAGATTCAGATCCTATCAAACACACATTTATCTACTCGCCACCACTGACCTCAACTTCTCCCTTGATTTATGAATCACGCACTCATACCATTACACAGATAAACTTCCTCGACGACGATCTGCACCATACGAGAGTGAAAGCCCAGATACCAACACACACACACCCATTCCGTTGGCCTTTTTTTCTTCGCTTCACTGTCATGTGTTTAAGTCAAGAGCAGCTAAAGTCTTATTTGTATTTTTCCTTAAGTCTCAAGAGTCTTCTTATCATTTTTACCCTTTGTGCTTTTGGCTCCTCGTTTTTTTTGGTTTGCTGTATGTTTAGGTATATTTTAGTGTCAGTGTGTGTAGGAAAATAATTATATTGAATTGTTGCACTTTCTCCGCAACAAACAAGAACTGTTTCTTGGCAAAAAATTCGAAAACATGTTTTGCTGTCTTAAGCGATTTTGGATGGACAAAAAACTGGTTGTTAAAAGACCGGCTTTGGGTAGTTGAGTAATGAAAAACTAACTAATTAGACTAATTTTGAGAAATGCCAAGACATGAAGATTCAACGTGTGTGTGTGACTTGTGAAAGTTCGAAGGATGATGATTTGTACAGCCTTGAAGTGAAAGGAGACAAATTAGTCACCTTGAGGTAGCTTAACGTGCTCTCATTGTATGTGATGCCATTCAAAATACAAACTTTTGCTTGGCTTGTCTCATTTGAGTAAGCGAAGTGAGTTGGGAGGATGAAGGATAAGGCCCAGCTTTTCCTAGTAAGATGAAAGCTTAGAATGCAAAGAGGATGTACTTGAAGCTACATACTCTAGCCTGTCTTTCTAGATTCTAGACTAAATCTATCTATGATGATAGGATGATGATGGTCCTCCACATACACAAAATACAAATGAAAGAAGAAAGGTAGAAGATACAAGGAAGGAAGATACAAAGGGGTTCATCATGAAGGAACTGTGTGAGAGAAGAGTTCATCCAGGCTTCGTAAAACATGTCGGTCGTAATACAGGCAAATCCTGTGCTAAATAGATAGCAGGAAGCATCATCATTATACTCGTGTAGTGAAAGTTCTGGGCCAGGAAGCAAGCGAATTAGGATCAAAATTTGGTGATGAGAGAGAACATCCCCTCCCCAACTGTGGATAACGTCAACGTGGTTGGAATGACAGAGGATTAATTCTCGTTCGATTTCATCAAAAGATGTCGAAGTCGGTTGGGACTGAGAAGAGAGTTCGTGTATGTATAATGCATAGGGAAACCACTGCCATACACATACACACAGACGCACACACATGTCACTTGGTGAGATTGCTCCATTGTACTCTTCCTTCCTTTAGCCCTCAAGAGACGGACTGCGAAGGAACCTAAGTGTTTGGCTTGTTCCTTGACATGTGTGTGTGTGTGTGTGTTGTATGTGGAGGAAATTGGGATGGAGCATTGAGTCATAAGGAACAACCCCTGGAGAAGGACAGTCTCTTATTACTTTCACTAAAGTTCCGTGATCTTCCGTACGTCTCCTTTTAGCGAAGACTTGTCTCATCAACTCCTGGCTGGGGTTGGACTATTGCAGGAAATAGAGCTTGGGGAAAATGCATAGTGAACTTTCAAGGAGTCTGGAAAGTAAAGCAGTCAAAGAGGATGAGTAAGCTGCTGTGTTGAGGTTGAAGGAGGTTTGTATTTTGTGTACAAGTATATGTTTGTGTCTTATTTTGCAAGCTGGAAAGATACACACAGCCAATTTAAGTTTTATCGATTTACCTCCATTAGGACTCTATTCAAGTATCAAGTGTGAAAAATTTAGTCCGGAATTTGAGCGTAAACGCTTGTGGAATAAATATTCAGAGGAAGTTAAGCTTACAGATTAAATAAGCAAGGAAGTTGAGTAGTTGAGATGATTCAATGATGAGGATTTTGCCTGTATTTTGCGTGCGTGTGGAACTCTTCGTGGATCTGAGGGTAATAAGAAGATTTTGTGACCACTTAGAGGTTGTGTACACTTTCTACACAACAGTAAATGTATTCTGGAGAAAAGGTTTTGTATGGAGCAGAGAAATTGTTGAAGAGTGCAAGTGAAGGGTTTATTTATCCTTACGCGTCTTTTCGTCCTGTTTGTTGAACACACACAAGCGTTATCCTCTCTCTTCCAGCTCAAGCAGCAGAATCTAATCGTAAGAGTCTTCTATGTGAAACTGGTATTTACATTTACGTATATGACTTTATACATACCACACGACTCGGTAGCAGTAGTATGGATTTCGTACTGTGAGTCTCAGAATTCAGATTATATTCCGAGCGTAGGGTGAAAGTCAGCCAAACGGGATGGGTATTGGGTACTTGAGACAGTTAATACTTATCTCTGGTTACAATGCCACAATAAATGTTAACTTGATCATGCAAGATTGAATGTATAAGTTGAATAGGGTGGAATTGCATAAGTGCCTGGAATTCCTCCTCCCTATCGTTGTCTTTGAATTTCCCAATGAGCTCTTGAACACTAACTTGCTGAGTGTTCTTGTCACGTTTTACTTTTAAGTGAGTATGCAAGGGAAAGTGAGTGAGTGAAAGAGTGAAAGCTAGGAAGAGGAAGAACTTTTCTATAATATGTATGTATGCATATTGTGGGATATTACTGTTATTGTTGTTGTGCGAGACACATACACACAGTTGAGGAAGAAAGTTTAAAGATATCGAGGAAAAGTTGCAAGCAAAACTGTTGCAATAAAATGAGCCTATGAACTGCCATGAGAATCCAATTACGAGTAATCTAACTCTCGACGAGATAGTTGCAAAGTGATACACCTACTTTTGGTAACTTCCTATCCAAGTGGAGTGGTTTATTGGAGTGAAGAGGACAAATAATGGAAGGGATTACATTCCTATCTAAATTTGATCATTTGAATTAAATTCCGTACCTCGTTACACACAGTGTTTGCGGCTTACCTCTCCTCTAAACTCGCTTAAGTCTCGAGCAACCACACTCCACGGCTACCACCGACCCCGGAAAACTTTCCCCATGTATTACGGGCTTCTCGTGAGTTATGACGATTCAAAGTGAATTTCGACAGGCCTAATGCACTGTGTCTGTGTCTTCTTATTATCAATTTCGTTTCCACTGACTTTCTCCGTGTATTTTTAGCAACTTTACTTGCCACTAAGCGGTTTCTTGAGTTCCTATCGTTCTACTAGTTTACCGTTTAAGCTATACAAATGTCTCCTCGTAATCTTCCAGGCTTTGTGTGGTTTGCCATCAATGTTAATTTTTAGTTACTACATAAATCACTGAGTACAATAATTCAGTGTAATAAATCTTGTTCTGTTTCTGTTGTGTACCAAATCGTATTGAATTTGGGAATGGAGAGCTTCAAAAGAAGAAAAGTGAGTGTTTTTTGAGAAAATAGAGATCAAGTGGTGAAAGCTTGAAGAGTGAATGTCAAAAGTAAAAGCTCATAAATATCCTAGTACACATGGACATGAGAGAGAAGGGTACTTGACGACGGAAAAGTACAGTTGGATGAAGAAAGCTTATCAGATTTAAGTCAGAAGTGAGGAAGAATGAAACTGCATGGTGCTATGTATAATTCAGACTGGAGTTGTGTGTACTGTTACACGTAGTTCGCGGGTGTATCACAATGAGAAAGTGTTGGGAAGGGAAAGAAAGTTCATCATAAATTGAAGCTGCTAGAACAACCCTAGTGGTGTTTTTCTTGCCATTATTATTAAAGCCAAGTCACTTTTGAAAGTGTTTTATTGCTCGGACATTACAAGATTACAAGGCAGAACCTTTTGTGACGGCATTTACAATGTCCGCGTAGCAGTAGTAGGAACAGTTGTAGTGTGTATTGCTCAAGGGTAGAAGGTTCGTGAACTGTGCATTCGTATGATTTCAGTTCAAGATCACAAAACTCTGGCTTGGCTCGTCACAACAGAAATGCGAGTTTATTGCGTGTACACGCTAGTCGCACACGCAACTTACGCCAGGGACTTTTTCTCTACACAAGTAACTACTAGTCGTATTTTATGAAACTATTGAACTAGCTATACCGAGCGACTTTCACTTTCTAAAGTGATTTTAAGTTACGAACTGAAACGCTGGTTTTTGCTCTGTCTCTTTTCTGCGGTTGCAGGCAGTTCACTGACTTAAAAGTGACAGAGAACAAAATAATAACAGTAGATAGTTTTTACTTTTTAAGTCACAAGGTTTCGATTAATATTTCCATGCATGAAAGACTGATGGGTACGCGAGGATCCCTAGCAATGTGGAAGCTGATAGGGATTGTCTCTTAAATTATATGTGGGTGCCAAAAGGATGTATATGATTCCACTATCTCAAGCATTTTCCGGTTAGAAAAGCACACACAACATAGAACAAGTAAGTAATGATATTGGACATCCCGAGTGGACTTTTGCATTGCAGTAGTGGTGGTAGTAGTGGTGGCTTTGAAACTGAAAGCTGGTAATTTGCCAACGACACAGAGTTTTACTCGCTCTGCTGTGTCTCTGAGGAGTAAGAATTCTCTAGTACAATTTTAAGTGTAGGGACAACTGTATATACGTACAAATGTGCTTACTTGGTCTATGAACTATAAACTGTCGTGTGGTACATTTTGCTTGCACTACACTGAGAAATGATCATAGGGAATCTAAATCGAAAACTGTGTGTCTGTCGTCGTCGTCTGTGCATGTATGTGTGTATGTGTATTTGTGTGTAACTGTCTGTATGGGTGAGGGACAACTAACCGCACACAATAACAATATCCCCACCACTTCTTTCACTTTATTTCACCGGAAAAGCTAAATTTTCCAAGAGAGCACTTAAAATTATTTGAGTGGATTGACCGTGTATACACCCAAACAGAAAAAATGTTCAGAGGAAAGTTACTACTTCACTACGTGAATAATTGCTTGGGGAAAGTTATTACAATAGTTTTTAGGGAGAAAAGGAGAAAGTAACGAGGGAGAGAGTAAAATAAGTGAGATTAGTTTTTGTAAATAACTTAGGTACTTGAAGGAGACAGCTTAAATCCATAGCAGTATGGGATGTTTTCACCTAAAGTAATTGATGGTATGACTCTATTGCTTTAGTTTGTAAAGGGATTTTGTAATCCAGTGTAGTTCATCGTTTAGTCGTTTATTAGTTGGGTAGGAAGGTGTGTGTAAAAAGGGTAGAGGTGTCAATTGACTTGTGATTAATCTGGATTGTTTTTCCCATTAGGAATGTATCTCGAATTTATGTAGAGAAAAGATTTAAGGAATAAGGAGATGGTTATACAGACGAAAATGTATAACTGGACGACGAAACTAGATTAAAAGGGGATACGATTTAAGGGTGAATTTGAGAAAGTGGGGGAAAGTTTCCAATCTACTGGACAGACGTGGGTATGCAGGTACATTGGAGAGAGAAAGCGCCCGTAAAGTATCACAAGTTTGGGTGAGCATGAAACTGTCATGAAATTCTAAGTGCTGCGAACAAAAAGTAGGTCTTTGATGGAATAATTCACAAGAGTTTGAACAATTTCGCACACAAGCTAAATTAAGATAAAAACTCTCGAAGGATTTGATCCAGTGACATAAAACCATCATATACACTGCGAGAGATGATAAGTTTTTGTGCCTTGGTTGTCGTATTTCCATTTGATTTTTTAAAACCCCTTGGCACTCCACTTTCTCCCAGAAGGGAGGAAATAACACAAAAGCTCATTTTACTTGGAGCTGAATGGGATGAATACTTTGGACTAATGTAATGCGACACACGACTTACTTGGTTGTGTGAATGTGAATCGTGTGTAATGTACTTGGCTCATTGTGTACAATGGAAAGCAAGAAAATGCGACTACAAAGAACATACACATGAGTGCATAAAAGTCAAAGTAGTTCGGGATGCCCGGATGTCCTTTTAAAGGACTCGTCTCTCCCAATGACGATGTGCCAAATTTTTAGAATCGCCTTCCTTTGGCCAAAATCTTTCTTCAGGAAACCAGAATGAACTTATGACACACGGCTGAGCGACACAATTCAACCCGAACAAGGGAGGCATAATTGACACGCTTTTTATACTTTTAGATTCGCCATAGGTCTGTCGACTGGTGCAAACGTACTTTCTGCATTTTAAATGTATGAGTAAGTAGGCAATGAGTAAACAATCAAGTACTTTCTTGTGTGTGTATGAATAACTTAATCGGAATTCTATTGTAAACGTATACGCATGAAAAAGGCTTCTTGCATTTTTTATCGGATCTTTTCCATTTACAAGTAAAAGTGTAGGAATAAGGAACGCATAGTATTATTTACTCTAGAACTCCAGATTCGCTGTGGCAATCATCCAGAATAGATAGATAAAAATAAATGCCAGTTTTACTGTTGCTCTTATACTCGACTTTGCTTTGGACTTGTCTTTTGAAAAACAAGAAGTTCAGTTTGAGCGTAACAAACCACGCAATGATGAGTGTGTGCACACTTGTATTCATATCGTAGGATTGCTGTTCTGCCAAAGCACTTATGCTTTACTGCTTGAACTCTACAAGAAATGGTTAATGAATAGGCCTCTTAGATTTCGAGTTTCCGGTGCAATAACTGCAATAATGTAAATGGATAAAAATGGTGGAATAGTTTGCAAATAGAGAAGCGCTTAGGAAAGGTTTGGAGTAGTAGAAACAGTTAGATAAAGTATTTTAATGCACAATGAGTGTGTTGTACTCGTACTCGGGTATTCAATATTCAACACCACAAGATTTAGGAAAATATGTAAGACTCAGTCTCATTTGTAATGGGACGGACAGGCTTTGCTCCGACTGTATTTGATGCTGTGAAGTAATTTGTGATAATTTGGTTAGAATTATGTAAACACAATTAAAACGGTTTTACTCGCAGACTTGAGTTGGCTTAGGATTTAATGGCATGTTTAAGTGATCATGCCATTGAGTACACACCGAAGTGGGTAGTCCTAGTGGTCTACGAGGCCGGAGAGAACATGGAATGAGGACAGTTAATGAAAGTTTTTGAATGGTACAAACTAAAATAATAGTCAATCTCTGTTGGGAGAATGTTCCTGGTTTCAACTGAGAATTACGATGGCATGTTGGCATGTGTAATAGACATGTAGAATGATATTAGATGCGGTGCTGGTAGTTATAAGCTGTGTGTGCCGTGTTGTTACTGTTACCCTATACGAAATTATTATGAATGGATGGAAACATCCTAACATTATTTGCTCGTGTGTAGTTTTCTGCCTACGATTTTTGAAGGTCTGTCAAAGACTGTATGAGCAACTGGACTTGTCTGCAGTTTGTGTATACTACAACTACAATGGACGAAAGATATCTTACCGCTTTGAATAACAAAGCACGTATAAAGCGTTAAAGGGTTTCATTGCAGTTTGAAGTAGCTACAGATGAAATGTACAGGAAGAAAGTTCCTGCGTGAGACTGTAACGAATAAGGCCGTAAACTGTGTGGAGTGATCCCGGACAATAATGCATTACATGATGGTTCGCAACGCAGAATAGTTTTATGGAATGTTCTGTTTTCTATGATTATTATTACTGGTTGAATGAGTACACTTGGTTTGGTATTCAAGATTGTGTGTATATGAAACGATAAATGCAAATGGTGAATGGATAGTTTGGACTCAAATCCCTTCAGTAGTGGTCTCCATCGTCTACACAAATGTGAACGAGGAATGTGGAGTGATACATCACTCGACTCAACTGGAAGCTCTGTAATAGTTGTGATAGTGGTAGTAACAGACAATTGAGCTAAAAGGCTTATGAATGTATTTCTCTGCGTGTGTATGATCCACAAAGGAATGAAGGCAAGTGGATGTTCTTTATGAAAACAGTTATTAGATAAGACTGCGTAGGATGATGGACCAATACGACTTTTATTTTCAGACGGATTGGAGTCCACTATTTCATCTGTGGATGTGGATGATAAAGATGATGGAATGGGATGCACAACTGAAAGAAATGGAGACCACAGGAAAAGGCAATCGAGAAAGAGTATCGAATTTGGATGTGGCAGAGAAAGTTTTTCGCGTGTCATAGCGTGTGTGTAATACACTGGAGCATACAAAGTTTTTGATACGATCCACATTGCCATTTCACCCTTTCAACCTCAATGGTGGGGAAAGAATGATTCACTTCCCTGTTGGGACACATCTATGGGGTTTTGTTTGCTTAGGCAAAAGAACTTTTCCTACTGCACCGCACTACACAGACAGGGTTGCGTAACAAACAAATAACTTTCTAGACTTCAGAGTGTTACTGTTCTTCCGTATTTTGGGAGAAATCTGTTGTCTCTACGATTTCTTGTGTCAACTGAGCAACATCTGCATTCTTTCCAGAGCGTGACTGGATGGTTTTCTGCTGTTCGACGAGCTCTGGGAGGCAGGAAATGCAAAAGTATCTCTTTCTTTATACGAGAGAAAGATTATTTTGTACTTTGCATAGAGAGCAACCTATTCACTCACTCTTTTTATCGTTTATGCATTTTTGAGAGCTTGGAAACAATACTTGGATTCAATCGAGAGTGAAGGGCGCAGTATGTTATTTTTTAAGGGTAACCAACTGTCAAATCTATCAATTTGAGTATCTTATTACTGTTTAGATAACTATCCCATTCGTTTTCCTATTCATGTGACTAAGCTTTCAAGAATTCAGAATAGAGAGTAAACGCTTCCTTGATAGATTTCACATGGCTCGTTGGCTGCATCCGTAATATTATTTTATAGATATAAGAGGGAAGCCACTGTTGCTTTTTATGCACCACTAGTGATACAGAAGGTTCAGAAGGAAGAATTAAGCACACATGTCTGCGATTGGAACGATCTCGGTTTTGAGCATATCTGTTGGCAGTGAAAGCGCAGTTAAAAATCGAAAGCAGGAAATATTCTGTAGAACGAATGCGTGAGGTTTCACGTTTCAATGTTCCAATTGTCCTAGCGTATTATGCATCAGAGTTATCAGTGAAAAATGAAATGCGAAGTTGCTAGTAAACAGGAGTTTTTGTATAAAATTCTGACACGGAGAAAGCAGCGGATGGACTGGCTGACTTGATTTTCAAGGCTTTAGTGAGCAAACTGCATTCAAAGGATGTCCCCTCTGCAGTTGCTGTCGAGTTAAAAGAAGAACGGAGAAATAATCGGAGCGGGAGAGAATGAGAAGTGAAGAATTATGGGGACAAAAATGGCTCTTTTCTTAGCCATCATACTCTCAGCATGAGTTGATAGCCTCCTGAGCCCCATAACATACGAATAATGGCCACTCTGTATGAACACTCTGTTTCCCTGTCTGTCCTTTCTCACACTTCCTCCACCTCCAACCAACTTCCACTATCATCGTTATCATCTCATATGTATGTATGCTACCACCACTTGTCCTAGAAATCTTGTTCCTCCAAGTCCTCCGTCATCTTGGAGAAAGTGGTTGCTTCCTAAACACACACACGCACATCTTCCAGGCCAAACACCATCCAGACGCGACACTCCCAATCTAGGACCTTCTTGTGTATCTTTCCCAGTTTAAGCAGACTCTTCCCAGTATCTTCATACTCAATGATACTAAATACGCTTACGGTGAACATTCCCTCTCTCGTCTAAAACAATAATCCTACGGCATTATGTCCTGTCCTTATACAAAGTAATTGCCCATTTAGTTTTCTAAAGGGATTTGTTTCAGAATGTGAACCCCAATTAGGGACTCGCCGATGAGAGACGCGTAACAAGATAGAGGTAGGCCGAATGGTGAGCAGTTGAGCAGTTTCAATTCGCAAGTTGAACGTAACTTTAAGCGTAGTAAGTACAGCTGAGAGGTTACAGAGAAAGCAGACAGGCAGTCGTACCTACGAAGTTCCTGAATTTAATATTGCACGTTGAGACTTTCTCTCTCACATATATTGCGATCTCTGACAAAGATTGATCCTGCACAGATGGAAATCTGTTTCAAAAATAGGCCATTTGGATCTCCGGATGATTCAGATCAAATTGAAGTAGTGCGAAGTGTGAAAGTTCAGGGAACAATGCCAACGCATTTCATAGAAGTGATTATGAATTTTATTATTAATTCGAAGGGTACTAATGAGGTTGTCTCAAAAACATGAAAAATGTCGGAGAATTATCATTTACAACAGGACCCAGCGGGAGCATGAAGGCAGTGGAGAGAGCAAAGGAAAGAGTTTGTAACGCATTACTTGCTGAACACAGTGAGACACGTCTCTTTGTCATACTTTCTTAGGTTCCACTATTATTCCTCTAAATCATGTACATACTAACTACTCAGTCAGGCCAGAGGAGCGCTATATGTAGCACTATAACTTCAATCGGCGAAAGTTCTCTAGAGAAATCTTATCCTCTTGGCCCGTGTTACACACTTTCTTCACTAATGATATTTCGGAGAAAGGCAGGAAGAGAAAGCTTGTCCAAAGGGGATGAGGAAAAACGCTTCCGAGTGTTAAACATTGCAAGATGAATGAAGTTACCAGGCAAAACACCCTCTGCATGTAGCTGTGTACGTATTTTACCGTATTATGTATGGGAATTACGAGGACCGTCTCTTGAGTTTACTTAGTTGCTGGAAAGGGCAAAAATCTCTTTAATTCAGGAACCCATTGCCATCATACTTGACAGCTTACCTCAAGTAGCAAGACACATTGATACGCACACATCCTTCAGCAAATATTTGGTGAGATGTCAAACGCCACTGAAGTGTGACGGAGAAAGCAAAAGGTTGAAGGTGGTGGTGGATCAAAGCACCTCGTCGTTTCTTTTGGTGGATGTGGTTGATTGTATCTTTGTAAGCTTTATATGTGTTTGGGTTGGGAGAAGGTGCTTTGGTTCACAAGTCTTGTACGATTCGTGGAATTCTGTAGGATGAACAGAGAAGTCTTTGTAGACACGAGAAGTCGATTTAGGAAGTTTGACGTGTAGGTCGCATCTAGAAATATGTCACGAGGTGTTTTTTATGTACAAATCTACGAGTAAATATAAAATGCGTTTGACACGCTTGCATCATGCAGGGTGATTTGACAAGACAGATTCAAAGCAAAGCTCCATTTGTGTTTTTGCAATTCCACAGTATTTGTGACGGAAGAGGAATTTTGGTACTTCATTTTGGATGATGTGGTGGGACATGATCTTGGAAAAGTTTGAAAAATCATCTCTGGAGTATGAAGACTTATTCTCATGAGGGTGGCGGGTGAAAGGGGGTCACAAAATGTAAGGAAAAAGTGTTTATGTGCTTTGTATTCGAAAGATAAATCGAAATACGTGTGTCCGTAGACAAGTAGGTTTGTAGATTGTAACTGCTGTGTACACATGTGACGACTGTGAATGTCGGGAGAAGTCCAGCTAACACGGGAGTTAAAAATCTGACTGAGTAGCTTACTTGAGGACAAGGCAAGAAGATAGAGAATAGCTTTTTTACCTTCTTCGCCAGATCTTAAAGATGGAAGTGAAGGAAAGTAAAAGAAAGTTTGAGTGACTTAGTGCGAGGAGGGTTACTACTTACGATGACTGGTAGGGAGTTAAGTCCCTCCGTGGTTGGTCTAGTCTCTCGCAGTGTATTTTGGGGATGCTGTGATGTTGCGAACATGATGCGAATAATTCAATCATATAAAGGGACTTTTCTCATATTTCTTTGAGTGACTGAGGAGAGATTTTGTGTAGGATTTTCTCTGTTCCATCACCATCATCGTCTAGTGTGGAACTTGTAGCAGGAGAATTCTACGAAAGATTTCACAGTGCCGACTTTTTTCTCCAGACTTCCTTTCCTCCTGGAGTTAACTGGAACTTTCATCTAATAATGTGTTGTGTGCATGCAATAAGTAATAGCAAAGGAATACTACTACTACAGAGTAGATAGGGAGAGTTTAGAAAGAGACGACTGCTGGGGAGACAATAGAGACAGAAAAATCTAAGTAGGGGTAGAAGATAAAAACTATTGTGGATAACATACCCAGATTTTTAAACATTCTGACAAGACAACCTCTCTATGTTCTGAGAACTAACCCATAAATCTATACAACTGAAACCGACGACAGAACTTGTCTTCTCCAGCCAAAGAATCTGTGCAGAAGACTAAACTACACACACGGACACTTTGCGTGTCCTGTGTAGTGTTGTTCTGAGAGTTCTTTTCAAGTCTTTTAATGTTCGCATCAATTGGAAGAACATTCTGGAGTCTCGTCTGATTATTATTACTTGTATTAATAAAAGTATGAATTTTTCTAATCTAATAATCTACTACCCTATTCGTGTTCCCTTTTTAGTGAACTGAGCATCATTATTTGAACATGCTACTATTAGATTTCTTTGGAATAAAGAAAGGGTTTTGTTCCCCAAAGAATTGCACAGAGGACTTTCTCCTCCTGACCAGAATTGTATTCCGGTAACCGGATGGATTTCCCTTTGTACGAAGAATGTGCAGTGAGTTTCCCGAAGGAAGGAAATGATGAAATTACATTGTATGGAGAACTAGATATGTTGTATGTGCAACTTGGCATTTTGAAATTAATCTTCTTGTATTTCTATTTATGAAGTTTCTCAGATCTCTCAGTGTATATGCGGAGAACAAAATACAAAAGTACATTAATCGAGTGTGTATATCTATACATGCGCCCGCTCTCCAATGGCATAATCCGTTACGTTTTAATGTAATCAGAAATTCCCTGGAGAACTTGTGTATAAATATATCATTCATCGCTGACGAGATTGGTCCATGGGAGAAGTTGGGGATTTCATGTCAATTCTGGGGAGAGTCACCATGTCTCTGAATGTCTGAAGTTCTCGAGAAATAAATGAAGAATTCCATTGAGTGAAGTAAACACAGCTTTTCCTTTTCCAATTTTTACGGTACGACCATTACTTATCCCATGATGTTCGTTGCTTCCTTGCTCGTTTAGTTCAGCAAGGATGTTCGTGTAGGCAGTAGACGGTGAGAGCAGGAAATGATGAGAGATGAGTGGAAACAACTTTTAAAGACACTTTTCGAGCAAAATCGGTTTATGCTAAGCAAGCATGAAATGCAGATTCAGTGAGAGATGCTTAAAACTTACAACTAAAGAAACCTTCACTAGTCTTCCTTTCTGTGCATCAAGAAAAAAGTGTGCGTAATTTGCTAAGAGCAGTACGCGTAGTTTACTGATCTTAAGGGATGCTGTATGAATAAATAAGCCGTAGATCATGATCTTGAAGATTATTATATGAGGAATACGATGAAACCTTGGGGTAATGCGAGATTTAACAAAAAATGCTCCCAGAACCCCAAGAAATTATGTGAAAACGGTAGAAGGCCAAATTCATATCATATTATGCAAATTATGAGGATGAATCTTACGGATTTAATGCCAAGATGAAGCCATCGAAGGTTTTGTATTGGTATGGTGGTGGATTTTAACCTTCATGAACATTCGCTGTGTTTGATGGGATCTGATTTCTTCACGTTGAGATTTGTTGTTTCAAACAAACTTAGCGGAGCAAAGGTGATTTTGTTTGAAACTGGAAGGTGTGAGATGATAAGTGGAGAATGAGATATCAAAAGACTTGAGTACTTACCTAGTCTGATGATTTCTGGGAGAGCTGCTGTGAAGTGAAAGTGTAGAGAAAGTAAGAGAAAGAAGGTGAGGGGTGAAAGTAGACAAGACTTTATGGAAGGACCACTCGTCCTCGTAGTCTTCCAGTACGAAGCGTCGTTTCTCCTCGAAGTGAACATTTTAGATGGTATCTAATCTAAGGGATAGTAAATTTCTTCTTCCAAGTTTTTAATTAGGTTTGAACCCAACCAGCAACGGTTTTGTGAAGGAGGAAAGTGTAGTCATCGGACCTGTACGGTGTGCTAATTTACGATTTTCATCCTACTTTCACCTCCTTTCACTGCATTAATTGCTGTAATTGTCCATAGACCATTGTTTCACCACCTTAAATAAAACTATTAAAGGCGAGATTCGATCTTTCACACAACTCAACACTGAATCGATTTGCTCTATTTGCATAAAAATCATCCAACAGCTCTTCTTTTGTGTGTGCCTTTTCACTTCACTTGGCAAACACTGAGTTTGTGTAACATTAACTTGGTTGGTTGCATTCTTATGCACAACTTACTCGTTTAACTTGGAGTTATAGACTTGAGGTGCTTCTTGGTGTATATTAAATATTAAGTGTAAGTACTTTCCCCACAATAATAACAGTAATCCTTACGAATGATAATATTTGTTGTTCTTGGACACACTGGAGTTTAAAAGTTCAGCACAGTCAAGTCATGATGACAGTTTGTTGTTGGCGACTGTCAGACGTACAGTTGGAAAGTGACTTGAAGTGATTTGTGGATGTGAGAAAAACAATATTATTTATTGACGTGTGACGTGTTCTGAAAGGTAAGATTAGATGTCGAGGGAGCTCAGGTTACCTCATGCCGTGTGAATCCAGCTTTGTTCCTGGTGTGCGTCTTCACTCTCTTTAACTTATCTGTCTGGATGGAGAAACCACAGAAAGGACCCGAAAGCAGTTGGTTGGTTTATGACGTGCTTCTATTGCGGGTAAATGGTAAGAGCAGGCAAATTGGTTTCGTTTCGTTAGTTCCGCGTACGAGACTGTGGTTCAACCGACTGACTTAACTAAGACATGAGAACAGAGATCCACTTTCGGGTTTTTGGGATCCTAGTCTCTCCTTCTTCATCCCTGGTGATGCTCCTGCCCTTTCTTACCCGGGTAGTATAGAAGTTGTAGTAGTTCAAGTAGTGTAGTGGGAGAAATTCTACACTCCACCCGAAGAAGACACCATCGCCAACTATCCTGTCGTGGTCTTACACTCTTCTTATCATTCGACGAGGAACCACCATCTCACTGCAGTATGGAATGGAGGCATTGGACATTCAGTACTTACTGTACACTGCTAACACTAATATGCTTCCACTTACCTATTACTACGACACAGACAGAATAAATGTACCTTAACTCGTCTTCGTTCATTTATCCAAAGACGAAAGACAATGCAGTGTGTGCGAAAAGTATACCAAATTTCTAAAATCTCTCAAACTTCTCTGATTCTTGAGACCCATTCTAACAATTTCCAAAGTTTGCTTAGGATTACGACGTGATGGCTAAGTCCCTGAAGATATTGCAAGTAATGCGAACCTGAAAAATGAGTAGGCTTAATTAATCTGCTTATAACATAATATTAATTATATTACACTCTTTGCTTCTAGGAATGCGAGCAAGCAGCTGGCAAGTTTCGCGGATTTCTGTAGAGTATTGGACAGACTTTAGGAAGGAGATTCCTGTAATTTAAATTTAGCAATTTCACACAAGTTGATAACTTTCCAGGAACTGTCATTCAAGACGAATGTGCATTAATTTTGCAGTGAAAGCAATAAAACTTCTTGGGGAATATCCTCGAGCGTATTGATATAAGGTGAAAAATGCGATATAGCTAAGAGAAGACACGTTCTGCATACATTCCCATTCATACTTTGGAAGTGCATAGGACAGATAAATGTAAATATCTGTTCGGGTGTTTGTGTATTGCTTTGCAAAATACTGTGTGTGTGCCTGAATGATATTATTTTGTCACAAGAAGTTTATATATGTGGCACACACCATGGATCTCGTTGAAGGAAGAGCGAGAGGTTTCATTCCTCCCATACCATTGCTATCTTTATCGCTTTCTTCGTCACGGGTACGGGATCGACATACTTGTGCACTTGTACATTTGTACGTGTGCTCATAACAGAGATTCAGACGAAGCCAATAAGTCTTACTATGCCATGCCAATGCCAGCCAGGGCTAAAGTTTGAAACTAAATATGTGCCGTAAAGTGAGGCTACCCAGTCATACTCTCCCACGACTGAAGAAAGAGGAAGCGAATCTGAGTAAAGATCTTATTATTCTTAAGCGGAGAAGTTTAAGCGAAGAAGGACCTACACGAGAAAATTGGGAACTGTGGTCGTCCAGATGTTCTTCTACAGTAGAAGTTCATATTTAAGTCGAAGGTTTATTTAACCGTCCCTATCCAAACTTGTACACTTGCAATAATGAACTTGTTCAGCATGAGAAAATTCCAATCAAAATTTCACTGCAGATTTGTCATTTAGAGAGGGGCTACCGCAGAACCAACCACTACTTTCTTTGCAGCTTATGGTTTCGGTAGTTATACGACAGTAGCACACACTGGAATTGACTTGCTAAACGGCTTCATTCAGGATTTCTCACTGATGAAGTGATGAATCACAGAGTAATAAAGTAGAAGCAGATCTCTAAAAGTTATGGGATGAACTAAAAGTACTTGTAAATGGCACATGTCCATTAGAAACTTCCTTTCCAAGGATTCCCAGGAATTTCCAAGCTTGTAGATGACACAGAACACGGTGCATGCAAAGTTTGTAGTTTGGAGGAGGAAACCCCGAGTGTGTATGGTTGGTGAATAACTGAAAGTAGGAAAATTACTGGTGCTACTTGTAATTTGTAATTCAATAAATTTCACTTAGTTTCGATCAATTGGCTTGAGAATGTCTAGAGGACGATAACTGCATTGCACATTGTTCGCTAGCATTTTCCTTCCCAGCCGAGTTATCTTTAACACACGAACCAATAACGGATGCCGGTGAAGTGTTATTACACTTTATGGGACGATAGTAGTTTCCTATTAAAATTATTCTGTGCACTCCTCCCTCTTACATTTTAGTGGATAACTGTGAACTGGAGCAACATCTTTGTAGACGGAGAGAGTTACACTTGCGGAATAGAAAATGAACGAGAGGTTCTGTTAAGCAAGCTTAATTTACCATGAATTTAAAGTCCTGTCGAGTAACTGAAACGAACATAAGGGCTTCATGCACACACCCCAAAAGAATAAATTGTTCTCGGCCAGTTGTTGTAACTATCCCGTTAATAAATTTTTACTAGAGGCTTTTAAAATTCATACATTAGACAACTTACTCCACTAACCTGCTTTCTGAGACTTCCTCAGCATCTTCTGTTGCACAAGAATTTAAGTTCTGTGTGTCAATGCTGCGTGAGATAGATTTTGTGATAAACTATATCAAACCCAGTCGATAGCTTAATGGTAATCGATCAAAGTTTCGTGAGTAGAATATCCAATAGCTGTCTGCTGTTCTAGTTAGCTGAAGTGGCTAGAATAAATGTGTTATTCTTATTCCTGGACTATTTTCAGTATATATGGAAAGATAGTATTGTTGATTATACATCCTCACACAACTTTTCTTCCGCACACACATACACACAAAGAGACGTGCTGTTTGTATGAAAGCAGTCGAGACACTTGTAATTTACAGCCAGACGCTCTTGGTTATGGGGAGATAGCTTGGAAAGTCTTTCTCATAAATTCATTTGCATTTATTCACACCCACTATCTCTTATAGGTTTATCATTTTTAAACCTTGAGAACGCTGTGGACAAAAGCAAATAAATCGGAGAAAGCTTTATACTCGCTGAGAAAGTAAAAAAGGCGTGGGTTGATTTTTTCTTCGTCTCCTCCTTTTCCTTCTCATTCTTTTATACCCATTTAACATTTACAAAAAATGAAAGAAGGGATGATAAAGCCA
Organism: Isotomurus maculatus; assembly: GCA_034696585.1. Taxonomy (NCBI): domain Eukaryota; kingdom Metazoa; phylum Arthropoda; class Collembola; order Entomobryomorpha; family Isotomidae; genus Isotomurus; species Isotomurus maculatus. The sequence continues at coordinate 18,344 of JAQGAC010000584.1, forward strand.
GTTACTCACTACGAATAAGAGTACCAGTTGTGTGTATGTAGCGTTATTGAAGCACTGCTTACACAACTACTGTATATAGCTAATACTACTATCTATATGGTACAATGGTGCACAATGTTAAGGGAAATCACGGAAAGCAGTAAAAGTTGAGTTCATTACATAGAGGAATAAGAGCATTCTTTTCAAAACTAAAGTTTCCTCCTCAAGTCCAGACGTACATATTATATCTAGCGATTCTTCGGGTTGTGAAGATTTGTAAGGAACGGGGAAAGTGGGGAAACAAAAAGACGCATTGGTTGTACAGGGAGAGAGAGATATACCAGTCAGTAGTCAGAGTAGTTTGGTAAATCGAGAAAGTCTTTAATGCTAAAGGACAAGGACCGAATAAACGGGGACGGAAGGACGCACTACACCGACAGGCTCATCTTAAAGGAGACCAAAGGAAGAGCCACAAAACACATCTTACATCCTACAGGACAAACGACCGTTATGAGTGTCCATTATTCTATATCTGAAGTAGAGAGGACTTTTAAAAATCCGATTTTGTCATTCCACAACTTGGGAGCGAAAACTAAATTGCTGTCAAATGGATTGCATGCACATGATGGTCACACAGCAGAGTAGAATGGTTTAACGAGCATTCGCAGCATATATCCTGATGATATTCTTCCCAGTGAATGAACTACCCTAGTACAGTGAGGAAATCTCTTGTGTATATGAACGAGAAATACCCTTGTTAATATGCATGTGCATATTTATATTTAAGATAAGTAAAAATATTATCTTTATAGTTGGGAGAAAGTATATGGGTGTGTATCAAGTAACATAAGAGAAAGACGCTTTAGGTCTCTTGTCTCTTCTTCTTTGTAGAACCGTTCAATGTTCACAAGCATATAAAAGATTCATGCCGACTTGCAGAGAGGAAGTTAAGAAACACACACAAAATATATAATAGTACCAACTACTACAAAGTCCAAACTGCAAACTAAATTTTCTTTAGAAAACCCAACTCTTCCTAATATGACTGCTGACATTAGCATATTTTGAATGTTTCATTCGTTGCCGACCGCACATAATGCCCGTCTCAGTACGATGTTCGTTTTATGTAATTTTTACACTCATTGTGTCTACGTATGCAAATTCAAAAGTAATAAAGCTTTTATTTATTTTCCATTTTTGTACTTGAATGAAGAAACTGAGGGGGGCAGTATAATGTGTCTCCTTGTTTCGGAGTGTATGGACTGGAGTTGTATAAAAAGGAGAATGACGGGAGAATGTATGGAGTGTGAATAAATGTGGAGAGTTGAATTAAATAAGACAATGAAAGTGTAATAGTGGCTGAGAGAGAAAGTCACTTAACTTGTGATGAGCATCTATAAAACTATAAAACTTTCTTCGGGTCTCTGCACAACAATATCTCATGCGAAATGCGAGTAATAATCTCTGGGTAAATGACTCTACAGCTGGACTGACGATACAATACGCAAGAAAGTCGATCTGGCCTTCTTATTTACAGAAATGCCCGCTTGATATTAAAATGGGTGAAAGCTGTGGTGAGTCTACTTCCGTCCTTCCCATTAAAATACTGCACTTTTTGTGTAGGATAGAAATTTTAGACGGAGACAGAGCTATAAATAGATACGGTCTATTGGATGTTTCGAAGAAGAAGTTACCTTGAGCATAAATTGTGTTGGGTGCAGAGGAACTACGTGTAGGTCAAAGTCGGCCGCAGAGGATTCAAATAAAAAGATAATGTCAGACTGTGGGAAGATTCCTATACAATGGGAGATGGTGAAAGGGTTGAACGAGATAGAGTAGACCATCATCATTGTGGCACAGGAAGGGCTGTCATATTCCATGTTTTTCTCGGTGAAAGTTATGATAACGAGAGACGGAAACATTACAGCCAACTATCTCCTTTGAGGATTGTAAATAAAAATTCACTCTCGGTTGGCCGATTGAGCGTCTCAGAGAAAGAAAGAACAACGGGAAATGGGGAACAAGGACCAAGACTAATAGCGAGGGGAGAGAGACTTTGAGGAGATTGTCTTTCTGAAATAATTTGAAACCACACAAGGCAACGTGTAGATCAGTGGCAGCGTATTATTAGTGGTGGCAGTAGCAGTAGTTTCCTAGTCGGCAGCTACCTCCTTACTTAAAGAGTCGAGTGTATACAGAAAGAGAAAAGACTTTCACTCCAACACGTGTTACTTATCCACTGACACTTCTCCATTGTTACATTTGGGATGTGATAATTACTGTGACTGTGGGAAGCTTTTGTTCGAGTTAATATGGAGGAACATAAGCGTAATTCATAGGGGAGAGTGTGAGGCTATTTCTAGGGAAGTTAATTTTAGCCCACTCGAGTTGTTTACTGTAGTTGGTGATAGTTGGAAGGACAAACTTATGTCATCTTCAAATGATTCCTTTCTCTCTTATGTTCATTCTTTGGATGGGAGCAAGTGATTTCCTTCACTTGTGTCTGTGAAGAGAAAACACACAAATAAAGTAATCTGTGCTAATAATATGGCTTTGTGTGGTTGGAAGTTTAGGAACTCAATGGATGAAACTTTACCAATACTGCGACGATGAAGTTGAGGAGACGAAGCCAAAGTCTGATTAAGATATCGATTACATAAATACTGAGAAGTCTTCCACAAGGGCAGATTGAGTAGTTCAGATATCTTAGCACACTGTGGCAATATTTGGGATTCTATTCTGTAGGCAGATAGGATAGAAAGAGTTCTTTCTCTTGGATGTAGAAATGGTGATGAGGACGCTTCACTAAAACTACATTGTTTCACCCAAGATGACCCAATACAAAGAAAGTAATATTTAAATTGAATCGATAAAGTTCAGCTGGAGATGCACAAGGAATATTGAGCATGTGGAAGGGATAGGAATTGAGTAGTGCACACACTTCGCACTACTCTCTGAGAACTAATTTCCTTTCAGACCAATTCGTTTCTAGATAGTTTCTTCCTGTGCATCTAGTCTAGAATAGTATGCATGAATATTTTTGAAAAATACTGGGAACTCGACAGAATCTGTGTATCTGTATGTACGTATCCGTGAAGTGTGCGAGACAACATCGTCCTTGCCAGGAAATAAATAGAAGTGTACCGATGATAGTAAACAGTCACAGTGATAGTAGTAGTAGAGATTTTGGCTATAAGCGAGGGCAGTAAAAGTGCAAGAGTTAGTTAAACTGTGATGATCATGTCTGGAAGAACTTGATTTCTCCAGTTCAGGACACCGTCCAAAATCATAAATGTAATGGTTGAACAAAGGTGCCAATGCAAGCCAGTTCCAAATGACATCGGCATTTTGAATGAACTCAATAATCGTGATGTTAAGCTTTTCTAAAGAGAGAAAGAGAATGAGAAAACGCGTAGTTAAAGTGTATACCAAATGTAAACCCTTTTCGGAACACTTGCCTTCGAGGGTATGCTGGAAGTAAGAGAGGTAGAGTGGAGAGTGAAAGCTGTAGATGTGGTGATGGTGGTTGTGTGTGATAGAACCGTTCCATATTATGCCTCTGTACGACTTCATTATTGCATAACATTCACATACGGACTGCCTACTTGATGAAAGTGTCTGCAATGGTGCAACGATACTTTTCTTGGCTCAAAAGTGAGATAGTTGCTTCTAGACTCTCTGGAAAGCAAAAATCCAATGTTCCAGTGACGCATATATAAGTAGAGCCGTCTAGAACACATACACACATACGTATACGTAGAGAGATGAGAGAGAGAGAGAGAGATGTTCTTGAAAGCATTAATGTTATGTCATTCAGCTCACAATCTGCACAATGGAAAGAACTTTCACCTAGCAAAATTGTGGGTAGTTGACAA
>JAQGAC010000585.1:0-22099 GCA_034696585.1 Isotomurus maculatus
AAATTGGACTCTCAATTGGAGGAGTGCGACTGAAGGAGGAGGAAGAAGAACGAGGCGACCTTGGAGATCACAAATGACATCACCACGCAAAACAATAACAAACACACGTGGGAACTTCCTCTGTTACGTGAAAACCCCTGTCCTCAGCCTCACTCAAATAACATTCCCACCTGATAGCCCACCCACCACAGGCACACCCCCTCACCCTCCCCTTCATTCTCTTATTTGCCACAGAGGGTGACTGACCCCACTCAACACACACGCAACTCACTCGAGTTTCACATGAATCCACCCACCTCCCTGCACACACGATAACAGCGATTCCCCACCCAAGTCTACGTTCCCCACTGAAAAATCCACCCCACTAATTACCACCCATCCCCACCCGTCACACCCCCTTCTCCTTCACTCACACATGAAAATGAAAATACCACGATGAGTGAAAATTTTGAAAATCGGGATTAACTCACGTATGAATAGGTTTTCTAAGATTCCCAGGAAAGAACCAAGGGCCGCGCGACTTATACTTTAACGGAGAGAGTGATTAGGCCCCACTTTATTGGAGAATATCAAAAAGTAAAACGACAAATCAAAATGGAAAAATGAAAATCACGGGAGCAAAAAAACGGACGTGCTCTCTCTCCGAGTGATGAAAGACGACTGAGCGAGCGGTTTTCTGTCTCCTGCCTCCCTTCTTCTCCTTTCTCCACAACAACATCCCACCCTCCGTCCCCACACTTTCCCCTCCCTCCCCCCACTTTCCCCACCTCCCCCTACAACCCCATCCCTCCCCCCCACTCCGCCCTCACCTCAAAATCGCGCTACAACAGTGTTTGGGGACGGCAGGGGACTTCTAAGAGTGGGAGGAGGAAAACGGCGGAGTCTCAGATTGCCTCGTGTGCCTGTGCGGCGGCGCGTGTTTTGAATGCATCACAACAAGTCTCCTCCCTGCAGCAGAAGTGGCCCTGACGTCTCCCCCTCTGACCTCGCCCCACCCAACCTCGCCTTACATAAGAATGGGGAGTGGTCCGCCCCCTCCATCCTCCCTCACCCCACCCCCATGACGATGATGATGATAAGCGATGAAGGAGGATGGATAAGACTGCCTTATCATGCGTAGTTATTAATGATGAGATGATGTTGATGGTGTTGCGGGGATGAGGGGGTTGGGGGATGAGGTACGGTGCGAGGTTATCGAGGGGAGGAGTGCGGCGGAGGAGCAGGGGCGTAGCGAGGCAGGAGGAGTGAGTGAGTGAGTGAGTGAGGTTGTGTGGGTGTCAGTCTGTCGGAGGTGTTTGTGCCAAATTGTCCGCGAAAGTGTGCGCCAAGTTGTGCGCGTTCGTCGCGATGCTGCGAGGGCTCTACGAGTTCCGCCCCATCAACGAGAAGACGCTGGGCTTCCACGCCCACGACCTCCTCCTCTTCCTCGAACCTCACGCGCGCGACAAAAACTGGCTCCGCGTCGCCGATGCTCATGGCCACATCGGATTCGTCCCCATCAACTTCATCGAAATACACAGAGAGGTACGTCCCCACCCCCAACCCCCACTCCACCCCCATCATCTCACCTTCGTTTGTTGTTGTTGTTGGGGCAGACGACGTCGCTGCTGGGTTTCCTGGAGGAGGCGATTCGACGAGCGAAGCGAGAGCGGCTGCACACAGCTGACCTCCTCAGCTCCGTCCGCCAAAACATCCTCGCCTCGCGCTTCTCGATGGACGAGCAACTCGCGCAGATCGAACGACAAGTCTCCGAACTCCGCTCCCGCGCCATCTCAGAACTCTCCTACGACGACGTCGACTACCACCACCACGCCCCACCCCCACGACGCGCCCCCCTCTACTCAAACAAGGCGAAGGAGACCAACAACAAAGGACGCGGGGGGTACGCGGAGGGGGGCAGCAGGTCGGGAGGAGGTCACGGCGGAGGGCGACACCACCACCACTCCGCCCCCTACTCCGGACATCACACGCAGCTTGGGGGGGAGGAGGGGGGAGGAGGCCTGGCTGAGGGGGCTCCGGAGACGTCGCCCTACGTTCTCGTGACCGCGCAGCCCGCGAAGGGAGCGAAGAGCTGTTCGAAGAAGAGCAAAAAGGGGGGGACGGAGGGAGCGACGCAGTACGCGGAGATCACGGTGGGTGGGGGCGGAGTGAAGGAGGAGGGAGTGCCTGAGGGGTGTCCGCCCCCCCCTCCCTCCATGATTCTCCTCATGGACGCCCCCCAGGAGTCGCGGCGCTGCTCCACAGGTCACTGTCAGCGTAGTCAGGAGCACGTCTGCTGCTGCTCCCCCTCGGCGCCCAAACCCTGCGCCCTCCGCCCCGCCCCCTCCTCCCTGGACACGCCCACCATGGCAGCTGAACTAGTCGACATCGTCCGCAACGCAACGGGACTCTCACACAAGTTGAGTCAGGACGCCTCCGAAGTCGTCCTCCAGTACGTCTCCGTAAGTCCCCACCATCCCACCCACACTACCTCACCACCCAATAACTCCACCCACCTTCTCTTGCAGGAGAACATTGTGGGGATGCCGGAGGAAGTGTCTAAGCTCCTCCTCCACATGGAGACGACGCCGAAGGCCGTGAGTGGGAACGCGGGAGTCATCGCGCGCTCTCCGGACGCCTACAACATCCGCAAGATTTTCCACCGACTCACCGAAGCGAAGGACGACGAGCAGCAGCGGAGCTGGGCGCTCTACGAAGACGAGTCGATGATTCTCGAGAACCTCGACCACCTCTACGCCATTCTGGTACGTCACCATCACGCCAATCCCACCAGAGAGAGAGTTGACGTTAATATTTATTTGTGTGTGCAGAGGGACGCGGACGCCTCAATTTCGAAGTACGTGATGGAGAGCGAGTGCTACGTGAGTGTGGGGGCGCTGGTGCTGTACTACCAAATGGAGACGCGCTGGTCGATCCGCGCGAAGCTGATCGACGTGTTCGGGGCGATGGTGAACATCGACGGCCAGGCGCTGTCCATCCTCCTCAACTCGATTCTGCCGATGGAGTTGGCGCGTGAGATCCGGGAGAGCGCGGGGCACGGGGAGCGGCTGTGCGTGTGCGCGGGGCTGCTGGTGATGCTGCTGTGTGTGGGGGAGGCGATGCCGATGACGGCGTTCGACCACCTGGGGAAGGACTTCCTGCAGTTCGTGTTGGCGCTGGTGGAGAATCCGCCGGAGGAGAAGATCGCCGACGTCTTCATGAACCTCCTCTTCGCCTACAACCTCCAGTTCAAGGCCGCCGACGACAACCTCATCGTCGACACCCTCGAGGAGCGACTCAACGCCAACGTCTTCACGCAGAAGGTCATCTACTTCCTCAACAGAGAACGTAAGCCCCCGCCACCACCCAATGACCACACCCCCTCATAACCCCTCTCTCTCTTTAGTGGACCCGATTGACATTCTGGATCACCCGCGCGACGCCCCGAATTCGGTGTTTAAGCTGACGACGGACGTGTTTTCGTCGAAGAAGGCGGCGGACCTGTTCTACACGAACGACATCAAGGTCCTCATCGACATCGTCACCCGCTGCGTCACGGACCTCGGCCCGGGAGAAAAGGTGAGTACGCTTGTGGGTGTGGGAGGTGGGCGTGGCTAATGTGTGTGGGTGTGGTTGCAGAGACGGACGTCGTACCTCAAGTTGATTCAGGTGATCGTGCGGAACTCGAACTTCGGGGACCACCGGCACCGCGTGGAGGACCTCCAGAACTGCTTCATGTCGATTCTGCTGGAGGAGGAGCCCCTCGCCATCCTCGACCAGAAACTCATCCGCGACATCGTCGCAGAATTCCCCGCCTTCTTCAAGACATGTTAACTCACTCTCACTCACTCTGTACTTCTCTCTCACTCTCTCTCACTCAATAAAAGTCATTCCATCTCACCCGCCCGCCCGCCTAATTCAAACTCACTCACTCACACCCAGAATATAAACAAACCAAACGTCAACCTGACTCAACGCTGACACACGATGGCTGACCCCGAGAAGTGGGAGGTACTCGCCCTCGTAAGTAACCCCCCTCCCCTCCCCCCTCACACCCCCTCACACCCCCCTCACCCCCCTTTCATTCTCGTCTATTAATTTGCAGCAACAGGAATTCGACTGGGTGCTCCAACACGAAGTCCCTTCTGCTATTCGCCACCTGAAGGTGGTCATCGAGGTAAGCAGCCCCTCCCCCACCCCTCCTCCTCCTCCCCCTCAGCACTCCAACGTTGTGTGTTGATTAGGAATGCGCGCGACACTTTCCGCAGTCAGTGGCGAAGATCGTGACGCCGCCAAAGCTGGAGAAGTTTGTGATGGCGACGGCATCCCACAACGCGCAGGACAGCATCAAGTGCATCGTCACTGTCCTGGGGGACAACATCACACACGCCGTAAGCACATACTTGGGGGGGGGGGGAGAGTGAAAGGGGGTTGGCTAATGGGAGTGGGTGTGGTGGCTAGGACATAAACATAAAGCTGTGCAAGAACACGTCGCAGTACCACGGGACGCTGCAGACGGAGTGGAAGTTGCAGCAGACGCAGGACTCGGCCAACCACCTGCAGTCGGCGATCTACTTCCTGGAGTCGCTGGGGGAGGAGGGTTCGCTGAAGGGGGCGGAGGAGGCGCTGCACGCCCTCAACGCCGTCATGGGGCTCCTGCAGAAGGGCCGCAACGCGCTCATCATCCCCAAGAAGCGCACCATCGACGACCTCGTGTCGTCGCGCAACATGAAGTCGCTGAGCCCGAACCTGCCCTCCGACCTCACCGTCTCCTTCTACATTCAGGCACACAAACTCATCTTCGCCGTCTACCTCCTCAGCCAGGCCGCCGGCCACGTCAAGTTCGACACCTTCCAGGCGGAGTGCTCCGTCCCCTGGCTCAACGACGTCATCGCACTCTACTCTGACGCCCTCCAACTCTGCCAGCAACTCAAGGACAAGGTAACGTCAACCCCACGTCATATCTCTCAACGGCATCATCTCTCAACGTCATCTTTCTCTGTAGATCACAGTGTTCTCGCAGTACAAGGACGTCAATCTGCTTGGATCTCAGTGTGCGTCACCATCCTCGTGGTACGTGACGTCATGAGTGGATTGTTGCTGGACTATTGTTGCTGGACTATTGTTGTTGGAGTATTGTTGTAGTGATTGTTGAATAAAGGATCTCGAAGGGAGTTAAAAGGAATGTGGAAGGGAGTGGAGGGTTTTTCTAAAAATAGGGAAGTGGGGCAACGGGACTCGGTGGCCTCAATGTTATTTTTACTTCCAGGTGAGTTCCGTTAACTTCTCCTTTCCTCCTTCTTCCGACGACTCACCTGCGCCTCACTTCCCACCTGGCCACACGCCTGCACGCACCTGTCCTCCCTCCTCATCATGGTCACCTACTTATTCCTCCTCCTCCTCCCCCCCCTCGTCCTCTCCTCCGTGGAGGAGCACAAGTGTCCCTGCATCTCCGTCTCCGCCTGCCCTCGAGTGTACGGCTCCAGCGACCTGGATTTCGAGGCTCTGGGCCACCTGCCGCCATGCCCGGATCCGCTGACGTCAGTGCGCTGCTGCGGCGTCACAGTAAGTCTCCCCGGGGAACCTCCTTTCAACTTCTTCTCACTTTCTACTTTGGCTTCCCTTTCATCTCCGCACCTGTCGCCTCCACAACAACTCCGAATCCTTTGCATTCATCCTTCGCCCAACTGTGTCCACCACAGAAGTTCTCATTAACACTTTCCTCCGCGTATTCAGGTCAGCCAGCACCCAACCCGCAGCCTCCAGCACCTCCCCGACCAACCGCACGACTCACACGACCTTGAGGACGACACCCTCCACTCCGCCGCCTCCAGCCTCCTCCTCCACACACGACCACCGCCCACCCGAATCATCCCTGGACGCAGAGCCCCACCCACCACCACCACCACCACAGCATCTCCACCCACCACGCCCCCAACTTCCCCAACTCCTCCTCCCAAGGTCAGAGGGCCCCCGAAGTTTGTCCCCAAAATTCGACCCTTCACTCGGAAACGACCCACAACGACGACGCCACCTCCGGAGGAGGAGGACACGGCGCAGAGCCAAGTGGCTCCGGTCCACCTCACTGAGGACGAGGAGTCTCCACACATCCTCCAACTCGGCACTCCTCCAGGTGCTCCTCCTCCACAAGCTCCTCCTCCAGAGGCTCCTCGAAGGCGACTCAAAGTGCGGAGGAAGCTCCAGAGGAAACCCGTGGAGCCCACTGAAGCTCCAACGACACCAGAAACGTCAACACTGAACGTCACTGAACTCCCGCAGACGACAACGACAGAAGAAGCGACGACTGAGACTTCTCCGCCAGACTCGACCACTCCCACCGGACGCCTCAAGAACAAGCGGATTCAGATTATTCGACCGCCACTCTCACGGCAACACTACGCCACGTCATCTGAACCAACGCCAACACTCGTCAAAGCTCCTTCGGCTGCCAGACTTCCGAGTCTTCCCAGACGAGCGACGACAACCGCGAGGACGACAACGGAGAAGACGTCATCGGGGGATGAAGAGAAGACTCGAATGACGTCGACGTCCTACGCACGCATCCGCGAAAACTCAGGACGACCGAAAGTGGAGGAGACTCCGGCGGTGCAGGAAGTGGACGTGGGGCAACGCGCCTCCTCCGCCTCCTCCTCCCGATTCACCGTCCCCAAGGCGTTCCTCTTCTTCAACCGAACTGCCCACAAACCTTCCGCCCCCCCTCCCCCCACCCACTTCAACAAACAACGCCAAACACACCACCTCAACCGCTTCGTCGAAGCTGCGAAGGCTCCTGAGGTCAAAGCTGCTCCAGTGACTCCTCCTCCACAAAAAGTGGAGATTGAAGAAGAGACGACAACAACCACAACAACAACGACGACGACGACGACGACGTCACCGAGACCTGCTCCGGAGGTGTGGGCTGCGCAAGAGGAGGAATACTCGGAGGGGCGGTGGGAGGAGGAGGAGGAGGAGGAGGCCACTCCCTACGACTTCGTCCTCAACTCGGAGGACCGGAAGAAGACGCGCCCTCCTCCCGAAGAAACGCCCTCCTCCTTCTCCTCGTCCGACTGGACGCCCATCCTCCCACCCGACCACTCCCCCTACGAAGAGGAGGAGTCACGACTCGTAGAAACGCCCTCCTTCTTCACCAGTCCCCGCCCCGCCACCCGCAGCAGAGCGACCACCCCTCCCCCCTCCACATTCACCCTCCCCCCTTTTCGACGGACCACCACGGAGAGCCCTGCAACGAGCCCCGCCCCTCCGCAGAGAAACCCCTCCCACACGTCGAGGAGAGTGAAGAAACCGTCGAACTGGACGCCAACGACGACGGAGGCAGACTTCTACCAAATCGCACCCACCGAAGAGCCCCTCTTCCGAATCGTCACTTCCGTCACCGTCCCAACCACCACGACGACAACGCCAACGGCACGGACCACGGCATCTCATTCGCGCTTCACAGTTCCAAGCCACTTCAACTTGGAGAGAAATGAGGTGCGGCTGCCAGGAGGACGCATCCGATTTCCTGTGAGGGACGACAGCTCCCACCCGGAGCAACAGTCTCCTCTTCGAGTGAACATTGAAGCTCCAAAGCCCCCCTTCCGCCAACAATTCCTCCAGCACCCAATCGCTCCTCCACCCACAGCCCCCCACTCCTTCGCGCCCCCTCAGGAAGGTCGCTTCCCCCAGCTGACCCAGTCGCAGTTTACCCCGCAGAGAATTCAAGAAATTGAAGAAGAAAAGTTGGTGAGCGAGGAGCGACGGAAGGAGGAGGAGGCGCAGCGTCTGGAGGAATTGGAGCAGCTCCGCCTCCGCGAAGCTCAACGCCAGCGGCAAATGGAAGAGGAGCGTCTTGAAAAACTCCAACAGGAACGACTACAACAACTGCAACAACAGCGGCAAGACGAGTTTCAGCAGCAGCGACAAAGAGACCTTCAAAGGCAACGACAAGAAGAACTTCAACGTCAGCTGCAGCGTCAAGAACTTCAACTACAGCAGCAGCGACATGAGGAACTTCTAAAGGCGCGACAAGGAGATCTTCAAAAGCAACGACAAGAAGAACTTCAACGTCAGCTGCAGCGACAAGAAGAACTTCAAAAGCAACGACATGAAGAACTGCAAAAACAGCAACAAGAAGAACTTCAACGTCAGCAACAACGTCAAGAAGAACTTCAAAAAGCGCGACATGAAGAACTTCTTAAGCAACGACACGAAGAACTTCAACGTCAACAACAACGTCAAGAAGAACTTATAAAGCAACGACACGAAGAACTTCAAAAGGCGCGACAAGAAGAACTGCTAAAACAGCAACAAGAAGAACTTCAACGTCAACAACAACGTCAAGAAGAACTTAAAAAGGCGCGACATGAAGAACTTTTAAAGCAACGGGAGGAAGAACTTCAAAAACAGCAACAAGAAGAACTTCAACGTCAACAACAACGTCAAGAAGAACTTCAAAAAGCGCGACAAGAAGAACTTCTAAAGCAACGACATGAAGAACTTTTAAAGAAACGACACGAAGAACTTCAAAAGACGCGACAAGAAGAACTTCAACGTCAACAACAACGTCAAGAAGAGCTTCAAAAGCAGCGACACGAAGACCTTCAAAAACAGCGACAGGAAGATCTTCAACGTCAGCAGCAACAACATGGACTTCAGCTACAGCAGCAGCGACAAGAAGAACTTAAAAAGACACGAGAAGAAGAACTTCAAAAGGCGCGACATGAAGAACTTCAAAAGCAACGACATGAAGAACTTCAACGTCAACAGCAGCAACAAGGTTTTCAACGCCAACAGCAGCGACAAGGCGTTCAACGTCAACAGCAGCGTCATGAGGAACTGCAACGTCAACAGCAGCAACAAGAACTCCAACTACAGCAGCAGCGACAAGAAGAACTTCTTCGACAGCAGCGGCAACAAGAAGAGCTTGTGCGACAGCAGCAACGACAGAAGGAGGCGGAGGAGGGGGCCGGCGGAAAGGGGGTGGCAGAATCTCAGAACCCCCCAGCCGTCCCCCACCAATTTGCACGTCCAGCGTCGCAGTTCTCCCCACAACCTCCTCTGCAGTCTCAACTGCCCCCACCCAACCACCTCAGCCGGCCTCCTCACCCGTCTCGCTTCGCCCCGCCGTCTTTCCAGGCGTCTCCTCCTCCCGCACGCCACCCCCCCACCGCCATTCTCATCGAAGGGGGGGAGGCCTCAAGGAATCGCCCCCACGACGAAAGAAGACCCGCGTCAGAGCAAAACTTGTATCGCCAGCCTCCACAAGTCCCCTCCGGACATGCCGGCCACCGTCCTTCCTCCAATCCGCCTCCTCCACGTCAACGTTTTCCCGTGAAGACGCAGCCATCACGTCCCTTCCACCAACCACCCCCAACCCAGACTGAAAAACCACAGCCGCTCTTCTCCTACTTGACGCAGCAGCTGTTCGGATCACGCTCAGCCAGGTCGCTCCCCTCCTCCTCCGACACTCTCATCCTCAACCTTCTCGACGCCATCAGTGAGACTGACGACGACAACGTCATCGAGGACGACGACCGACTGTTCGAAACTAAGGAGGAGGAGGATGAGGAGGAGTACCCTGGGGGGGAGGAGGAAGAGGAAGGGGAATTCCGAGCTCCAGAACTGATTCAGCGTGGGTTCCACCCGATCATCCCGTACAGCGAGAAGGACCCTGGCCCCATCCTCGTCCGCTCTCCCGTCCGCACTACTTAAAGTGACGTCCTCAGTGGCGCACCAACTCACCCCACCCACTTTTGTACCCTTTTTTATTAACTTATTGAGGAATAAACTGAGCTTGTTCTCCATTCGTCACCTGTTGTCGTGAAAGAAGTGGAGGTGAGGGGGCACGTCGACTCTGTCGACGTCGCTGAGGTCGATGGCCATCCACGGAGCGCGCTGCATCCTCCTCCGCATCTTCTGTCGCTCTCCGACGCCCTTCAGCGTCTTCACACACGTCACGCCCGCCACCGCCACACACGCCATCAATCACAACACTCCCCAAACAGCGAACCACAGTTTCGTCAGCGTCTCCTCAGAAAGCCACGCCCCCTGGTCGCTGAAAGGAAGAGAACGGTGAGCGATGGGGGGTTGTGGAGGGTGGGGGTGTGGCTAACCTGGCGGATGTGGCGGTGGGGACGAGGAGCGGCAGGTGTTGACACATGTCGTGGGAATGGAGTGTGAGGAACCTTCTGGAGGCGGAAGCGAGAGAGCCCATTTCCAAGAAGCCCTCACGCCCACACCTCCACACGACCCTCCAATTTCCCCCCCCCCCTTCTGAAGACACGCTGAGGCATTGGCGTCTACGTCAGCCGTAACGTCATTCACTCTGCGACCACACATCTCTTCATTCGCTAAACTTAAATTAACTACTTGCTTCTGAATCTTAAAAATTGTACGTCCTAAGTTTCCCGATTTGTATTTAAAACAATCCGAATTCGGTTGCACATGAAGACGGCCTTAAAGCCGTAAGTGTGGAGAGTAGTTGTGCATCATTCGGATGGAATGGAGGTTGAAGGGATTGTGACCCGAATTCGGGAGTGTGGAGGGAGAGAAGTGACCGCAGTTTAACCAAACCTCGCACAAATCAAGTCACGACTGAATGCGAGGAATGCAACTTGTTCCAGAAGCGGAGTGGAGGGCATTTCTGCTTGGATGAAACTATTTGCAAGTGTCAGAATGAAGCTGAGCCCTGCCACTCACTTCGCACTGACCTTCCTCCCAACAAATGCAACACACACAATATCGGCGGAGGAAATTCATAATTGTGGCCCAACAGACCTAATGAATGCAAATAAAGAGAGAAGGTATTACGGAGTGCAGAGCCCAAACAACAGCTACAATAGCCCAGGTTGCGCAACTAATTAACGCAATCTTACGCTCCCATGATTTCCACTCCTTCCCTAAGGCACCCAAAAAAACCTTGCAAACGGTCTACGAAAGTATCGCAGATCCGTAGAAACTCAAAACTGGAATTGTAGTCGAATGTTGAGGAAAGAAAGTGGAACAGAAATGCGAGTGTAGAATTAAAACGACTCTGCACTCTGCACTCACAAAGGTTCTCCAATAATAAAGGCTGCCATAAATATGGATGAGAATGATGTCAACCGAATGGAGACAGATGAAAAGCTGAGGCAAAAACAGGAATCGCAACTTCATTTATGAAAGGTGGACAAGTTCAGCGAAGTCCTCCTTAATGAACTCCACAAGTCCCCATTATTTCGAAAAAGTGAGGCTCCTGAAGGTCGTGCAATTGAGTCACAGGTTGTCAGTATCGTGGGAGTTGCGGAGGCATCTCGTTCAAGTGGAAAAGTGGAGCGAATCGCGTGTTGTGTTATTTAAACGGAACTAAATTAAACAGCTCCGAAGATCCGCCTTAGGGGAATCTTGAGAAAGTGGAGCAAATCTCCAGCTATGCAATTCGGGTGTTTCACTTGATCCTCTCTCAAATTTGGATAAACTGCAAACAAAGCGATCGGAGGAGCGAAGGTTGGGAGCTCAAAAAAATCGATTTCTCCAAATGGCTCCAACTTTTCTTCTCTTGTTACCGATGGAGTGTTCTTTACCCGTGGCTTCCGGCTCTGGGCAATCCCTCAACACACCCAAACTAATCAAATCCAAATCTCAACCTCCCTAAAATTCTCAATAGCTCCGTTTTCTAAATTGTGTATACGAAGATGCCTGATGACTCTACGGAGAACGCTGAGTCAGAGGCTGCAGTCACTTTTAAGTGAAAACACGTGGGCAACCGAATCTCCTAAATGAAAAGTACACTTCCGCTCAGCTAACCCTTCGCTAATAAATTCCGAAAAACACTTTTGATCACCTGCAACCCAAGCTCAAAATAATTGTTGTCCAATTAGGATTCTCGACGGGAATCTGAGGACGACGTCTCACGCAACCCCGTCTGCTGTGCCCGTCAGTACGAAGGTGTCGTCCTCTCAACGTCTCTCACGTTCCCTCCTGAAGTTGTCGGAGGAGGAGGACGTGTGTTCGTGGGTGGCGGAAGTTGGCGTTGTCGGTGGGAGAAGCGGCCTTCCTCCCAAACGGAGATGCGGAATGGAATCCGCCCGGAGCTGCTCCACTTCCTCCGAAACCAACTTCAAAGAAATCATCCATTTGCACTTTTAATCAAATGTCACTCAACATTCCCAACTTAGCCCCCCCCTCCCCCATCCCCCCACACTACCAAACCACAGATATCATCCCGAAGGGTCACGAGGTCGCTGACTTATTCCCCCACAGTCCCTCCCACGACCACAAGGTCAGCTCCAGAGGGGGTTCAAGTTGGAGATTCCCCCCCGAAGAAAAGGATGGGAGAAGGAATGTGAGGAGAATGGATTCGTGTGGGAATGATGAATGGGCGCTTGAATAATTCATGTCGAGTGTCCAGAGAGGCGACGAAGCCGGGAGAGGCAGTCCACGTGACCCTGGAATGACCTCGGCTGACCTTCGAGGGGACGCCCCTCCTCCCTCCCCCCCCCACTCCATCCTTGAGGAAGTTGTGTGAGAGTTAAAGTGAGTTAATGAGTCAAAGGGAAAAAACAATAAACAAAGTTGAGAATAAGAAGAGTAGTTCCTTGTATTGGAGGGGGGGGGGTCTGCGGGGGGAGGGGGGCTGGCTGGCTTATCTCAAGAGTGTCTGCTTGGCTGGTGGTTCCCACAGTCCGGAGAGTAAATAAATACCCACGTCCCTCACGCGCCCCTCCTCACTCTCCGCCACACTCTCTCCACACACACACACACACACCTTCTCTCCTTCTTCCTCTCCAGTCTCCCTTTCCCCCCACAACCACAAATGGACTTCAACCTCACGTAAGTCAACTCCCCCCCCCCCTCGCCCCCCTGCCCCCACCCAGGCTGCGTCTCCACTTCCGCAGGTCTTTAATTAGGGGAGCCAGGTTCTCTGGGCCAAATCCCTCTCTCCTTTCATCTAATCCCCCGGGACTTATCCACCAACAACTTCCCACACACAAACTGAAAGGAAGGTAGGCTGAGACGCAGTGGGGGGGGGGGAGGGGGTGCGGGGTGCGTGCAATTAGAGTGCGTGAGGTAATAATGAAGGGTGACGGTGCGTGACCCAGTTCCTCAGCCACATCCGTCTTGTCTCACCTTCCCCTAATTGCTCTTCCACTCTCAGGAGGAGGGGCGGAGGGGGCGGAGTGAGACGAAGGGGGGCGACTGAAGGGTTTTTTGTTGCAGGCGGGTGTGTGCGGAGGTGCCGGAGGAGGAGGAGGACGCGGTTTTTCTCGAGCGGAGGAAGTTGGTCGAGTGGCTGGCTTACCGGGTGGGTACAAATAAACAAACAGTTGTGGAGGGGGGGGGAGTGGGGGGTGTGGGGGCTGATGTGTGTGGGTTGCAGGTGATGGGGCCAGCGGTGGTGGCGATTGGACTTCTGGGAAACGTCCTCAACCTCTGCGTCCTCACGCGGCCGTCTCTCCGCGACGTCACCTACACTTACCTCATCGGACTCGCCTCCGCAGACCTCGGCGTCCTCCTCTGCGCTCTCCCAATGATGGTAACCCCCCCACTCAACCTCTACCCCCTTTGACCTTTGACCTCTGACGTGACTGTTTATTGGCGTTGTAGGTGCGGCAGACGGACTTCTCTCCGGTGTCGTCGTGGGCGGTGGCGTTCTTCTACTCGAAGTTGGAGTTTCCGTTGGCGAACACGTTCATGGCGGCGTCCATCTTCATCGTCATCTGCCTCACTCTCGACCGCTTCGCCTCCGTCTGCCTCCCCACGCGCTTCAAGGCGCTCCACACGCACGCCAACTGCCGCGCCGCCATCCTCACCTGCTACGCCATCGCCGTCCTCATCTCCCTCCCCCTCACCTTCCTCAAGCAGCTCCTCCCCTGCCCCCCCTCCCCCACCTCCCCCCCACAATACACCTTCACCGAAAACTTCCCCATCACCGAGGAGGTGGCGTGGCAGGCCTACGTCATCACGGCAGAAGTCGTCGTGCGCTTCGTCCCTGCCGCCATCCTGGGACTCCTCAACATCGCCATCATCGTGCGCTTCCGCGCGATCAGCCAGAAGCGACGGGAGATTCTTGCGGGGGGCGGGGACGTGGGGGGGAGCGAAGGGCTCCTGCTGCGCGGGGAGAAGATTTCGAAGAAGATTTTCGCGGAGGAGCGGCGCCTCGTGCGGCTGCTGTCGGCGATCGTCCTCCTCTTCTTCGTGACGACGACGCCGGCGGCCTTCCTCTCGATTTTCTACTCGTCGACGCTGGACTCCAACCTGACGTTCCAGACGTTCCGCGCCGTGGCGAACTGCCTCGAACTCACCAACTTCGCCCTCAACTTCTACGTCTACTTCCTCTGCTCAAAGCCCTTCCGCAAGAAGTTCCTCTCCTTCTTCACCCCCCTCTGCCGCCGCCCCCCACCCCCCCAGTCGCCCCCCCACCAATAAAGTCAACCCCCTCACAAGTCAGTCTCAAGTGTGTCTCTTTATTTGAAGTGGGTGGAGAGGTCGCGTGTTACTCCGCAGCCTCCTCTCCTATCACGACCAAGTGAGACTCTGCCAGTCTCAACACTCTCAAAAGTCTCAGGAGGACACGTGGGAGGCGTCTCACGTTGCCCCATGCGCACTTGTTGCGCCCTTCGGAGGTGCCACCTCCAGCGGAGGAGTTGGAGGAGTGGGGGTCGGTGGAGGAGTTGGGGGGTCAGGGGAAGGGGGGGGGGGGGACGGAGGAGAGAGGAGGAGGGAGTGAGAAGGAGGGATGACATCATCGGCTGTTTCTTGGCACTCGCTCACTCATCTCCGCATCTTGGTGCGGGTCGGCCAGAATCCTCTTGTGATTGGTGCGATGGTCCTGAGCGACCCCTGCGACCCCCCCAGACAGTCCTCCTCAGTTTTCATGTCCCTGGGCCCCCCCCGCGCGTCCTCCGAGCCGAAGCACTCCTCCAGACTCCCCTCCTTCCTCCGCCACCCACGCCGCCTCTTCAACAAGAAAGGCCCCCCCTCCGCGAAGGGCGGCTCCCTCGACAACCACCTCGACGTCGTGTGTGTGGAAGACGGTGGCTCGACGTCCTCCTCGCTGGAGGCGCTGACTTCGCCTGCGGTGGAGTTGGAGGAGGAGGAGGAGATCGGGGGGGAGGGGGAGGAGCCGGTGGTGAGTGTGCAGGAGGCAGTGGCGGCGATCGAGGCGTCGATGAAGGGGTTGTGTCCGTTGGGTGTGGCGGGAGGAGGGGTAAGTGTTGTTGTTGTTGTGGTGGTGGTGGCGGTGGTGGCGGTGGTGGCGGCGGTGGTGGCTGCGGGCGGAGAGAGTGGAGATGAGTCATCGAGTGTTGTTCCCACTTGACCTTCAGCTGGGAACACAAAGCGCGACTCTCTCTCTCCTCGCGATGGTCTACAACAAGGGCGACCGGAAGTACCAGTCGATGATCGACTTTGTCCGCAAGGAGGTACTCCCCCACCCTCGCCCCCCCCACAACCACCACAACCCACCCACCCACTCACCACCACCACCCTCACTGCCTCACCAACCTCACTCACTCCCAACCCAAATAACGTCCCTCACTTTCCTCATTTGTTTTTCAGATGGGCGACGAGTCGAACGGAGGAGGCTTGCCGCCGTCGACGCCGTCGTCGCTGCTGAACGGAGGGAGCAACAACGGCGGCCATCAGGTAGGTGGGTCCTCCCCTCCGCCGCTCCTGCCCGCCTCCTCCTCCTCCTCACTCCTCTCTTCTCCGCAGGCGAAGGGGAGCTCGGCGTCCGCCTTCTCCTCCCGAATGAACTCCTCGCAGACGTCGCGTCGCCTCGTGACCTCCTCCATGACGACCTCCAACGAGACCTCCGTCAAACAATCCTCCGTCAAGTCGAACCTCTCCGAAATGCAAAGCCGAATGTCGCAGATGAAGGCGCTCTCCTCCTCCAACAAACCGCTGTCCCTCCTCATCGACTCCTCCCCCCCAGGGGGAGGCGCCTCGGACTCTCCCCTCGACACCGGAACCGTGCTGGTGTCGGAAGTGTCGCCCCCCGTGTTCCCGTCCCCCCAGGACAACCCGCCTCTCGAGAGTCCGAACCTAGTCATCAACCACGACACCTTCCGCTACGAACAGAAGAAAGTGGCGTCCTCCTCCTCCACCAAAATCAGGAGCGGCACCTTCTCCACCGAACAGACCTCCGCCAACGCCGCCCAAGTCAAGCGACTTCACACCGGCGACGGAATCAAATTCGAACAGAAGGCCTCCGCACAAGCCATGCGACACAAAGTCGAAATGGACGGAGTCACCGCAGAGAAGTCCGCCGCACTCAAACAGGAACAACGGTAAGCTCACGTCAACCCACCACGCCAACCCACCACGTCATCCATCACTCTTATGATCGCAGGTCCGTGACTCAGGGAGGCGTCACCGAAGAAGAGACGCGGAGCGCTGCGGCCGCGGCGATGAAAGTGTCGACGGAGACGTTTACTCACGAGAAGCGCGCAGTGGCGGCGGAGCAGCGGAAGCAGACGCTGCTGGCCTCCCAAGGGACGGTGATAAACTCAGAGAAGCACGTGTCTTCAGCCTCAGCCTCCAAGTTGACGTTCAAGCAGAACCAACTGGCGTTGGCGTCGGTGTCGCTGGACTCAGGTGCGTGTGGGTGGGGTTGGGGTTGGCGGTACGTCAAGGTTAACTGTCGTCGTTTGTGCAGACTTCGACTCGTTGGGGTGGGAGTCGTCGACGCAGGACGTGGAGAGCGTCATCGACAAGTACTCGTCGGAGCTGACGGGGATTGTGGAGTCGCTGCGGGACTCGGAGGGCGTGTCGCTGGAGTCGGTGCATCGCCTCAACTACGCCAGTGGCGTCATGAAGGCGGCGTGGAAGGTGCCGGGCCACGGGTGCCACGTGGGCGGCAACCTCTGCGACACCCTCCGCGAAATGGGCGGCCTCGACCTCCTCCTCTCCAACTTCAACTCAGACCGCTCCGACCTGAAGGTGGCGAGCGCGCGCCTCCTGGAACAGTCCCTCACTCCCGACAACTGCAACTACGTCGTCGAAAAGGGACTCGACTCTCTCGACAAAGTCGTCAAGGTACGTCAACGTCAACGTCACTCCACGCGTGCGTCCTAATCAGCGTCGATGGTTTAGGTGGCGACGGAGCTTTGTGAGGTCGACGAGAGTCGCGTAGGAACGGGCCTCCTGCGCCACTTGTTCCGCCACTCGGAGGCGACGTGTTCTGACGTCCTACGGCTGCGCGGTCTGGAGCAGTTGATGGCGGAGTGTCGCCGGATGGACGTGGAGACGCTGCGGAACTGCGCAGGGGCGTTGGTGAATCTGTCGCTGTACGGCGGGGCGGAGAACCAGGAGGCGATGATAAAGAAGAAAGTGCACCTGTGGCTCTTCCCACTCGCCTTCCACCACGACGACTCCATCAAATACTACGCATGCCTCGCCATCGCCGCCCTCGTCGCCAACAAGGAAATCGAGTCCGAGATCATCAAGTCCAGTCAGTCACCCCCCCTGCCCCCCCCCCACCCACCCCCCACTGACCTCTCTCTTCTTCTTTAGACACGCTTCAGCTGGTGGAGCCCTTCCTCACCTCCCACAACCCCGAGGAGTTCGCGCGCTCCTCCCTTCCGCACGGACAGGGCCAGAGTGTCCAGTGGCTCGAGCGCCTCGTCCCCGTCCTCTCCTCTCAGCGCGAGGAGGCCTGTTCACTCGCCGCCTTCCACTTCTGGTGCGCCCCCCACTTCTTGTGTCCCCCCTGACCTCCGCAACTAACCTTTGACCTTCTCTTTGCGCAGCATGGAAGCGGGAATCAAGAAGCGCGAGGGCCAAACCGACGTCTTCCGCCAAATCAACGCAATCGAACCCCTGAAGCGCGTCGCGTCCTCTCCAAACGCGCTGGCGTCGAAATTCGCTGCGCAAGCGTTACGACTGATTGGAGAGACGGTGCCACACAAGCTGAGTCAGCAGGTGCCGCTGTGGTCGACGGAGGACGTGCGGGAGTGGGTCATCCAGAAGGGATTCGACAAGTACGCCGAGTCGTTCATGGCGTCGCGTGTCGACGGCGACCTCCTCCTCCAGCTGACGGAGGAAATGCTCAAAGACGATATTGGAATGAAGAACGGCATTCTCCGGAAGCGGTAAGGAGATAAAGTTGGCGTGATGTTGACGTGGGATTGACGTGGGATTGCCGTGTAGGTTCATGCGCGACCTGAAGCACCTGAAGAAGATGGCGGACTACTCGTCGTGCGACTCTTCGTCGCTGAACGACTTCCTCTCGTCGATTCACCCCGACTTCTGTGCCTACACCTACACGCTCATCAACAACCACGTGGACAAGGAGACGCTGCGCAAGTGCCGCGACCACGAGGCCCTCGGCCACTGCGGCGTCCACACGAGCATCGACAGGAAGCGCATCATCGACGCCCTCTCCGGTAACAATCCCTCCCAATGCCACCGCACTCTACTACCCGGGTATCTAAAGGTCATGTTTGTGTTACAGTGGAGACGAGTGAAGGGCAGGCGTCGGAGGAGAACCCGGAGAAGCCGCTCGACGTCTTCATTTCGTACCGACGCTCGAACGGGTCTCAGTTGGCGAGTCTGCTGAAAGTGCACCTGCAGCTCCGCGGGTTCTCCGTGTTCATCGACGTGGAGCGCCTGGAGGCGGGGAAGTTCGACAACAACCTCCTCCAGAGCATCCGCCAGGCGCGCCACTTCCTCCTCGTCCTCACGCCAAACGCCCTCGACCGCTGCGTCGAGGACAACGAGTGCAAGGACTGGGTCCACCGCGTAAGCACCCTCATTCATTCATTCTGACGTGATTGTGACGTTGACGTGGGTGTGTTGGCGTTTAGGAGATCGTGGCGGCGCTGGACTCGCAGTGCAACATAATTCCCATCATGGACAACTTCCTGTGGCCGGAGACGGAGAAGCTGCCGGAGGACATTCAGCCCGTCTTGACCTTCAACGGGGTCAAGTGAGTAGAGAAGGTCAAGTGAGAGGTGGGGGGAGGTCTAAAGGGGGTGTGGTTGTGTTGCAGGTGGATCCACGACTACCAGGACGCGTGTGTGGACAAATTGGAGCGCTTCCTGCGTGGCGAGGCGGTTCCGCGCGACCCGATAGGCGGAGGAGCGGGTGGAGGAGTGGCGCGCGTGGGAGGGGCTGCGGGGTACCAGCGGACGCTGTCGGTGGGGTCTGAGGGGGCGGTGCTGAACTAATGAGTATTAATTAACAGAGCTTGTTGATGTGCCAAGGTGAATTTGTACGTCGGAGGGTGGTGGTTGGCTAATAAAGGTTTTCTCACATTTGGCACCTCTCGCGGACCTTGGCCAAGAATGTCAAGGCTTCTCCTTTCTTCCTTCCTCCGTCGTCACCTGGACCATCTCTCTCTCCTCACCTGCTCCGCCGTCGCCCAGCAACCATTATCCTCCCATCTGTCACAGCATCAGCCACCTCTGTTCTGTAGTGTGGAGGGACGGATGGACGGGGGTGCGTTGGGAGTAGGGCTGAGTAGGGGAGTCTGGGAGGAGGGTGAGTGTGGTGGGATAGGGGCGTAGTGTGGAGGGATGGGGACTGGCGTCCGTCTCTCCACTCTCCTCAACTCTCTCTCCTCGTTTGTTGTCCTCAGTTTCTCTCACTTCCTCACTCTCTCTCCTCTCCTCAGCCAGCCAGCGTCCTCGTCGACACTCGTCGCCTCTTTGTCGTCGCTCTCTCTCACACACAAAGAAGAAGAAGAAGAAGAAGAAGGGAAGAAGGAAGGAGAGTGCGGGTGGGTGTGGTCCTCCGAGGATGTCCACTCTGGCAGGACCTCCTCTCCCCCAGTCCTACTTCATCAACATGTCCTCCAAGACTTCTTCCTCCTACTCCCCTCCAGACAGAACCTCCCCCATCGACGTACAGCCCGACCGCCCCATCGGATACGGAGCATTCGGCGTCGTCTGGTGAGTCACCTCCCCCTTTAACACGAAACCCCTCCCCCATATCTCCTCCGTCCTCCTCTGTTGGTGTCGCCATTGAGGGAGGCAGACAGACGGGGAGAGAGGAAGGAAGTGAAAGGCTTGTTGTTCGGTTGTTGTCCTCCTGGGTGTGTGTGTGTGTGTGAGTGAGTGTGAGTGTGAGGAGGTCAGGTTGGAATGCGGGTAACCCGGGAGGAGGAGGAGCTTCGGAGGGAGCAGCAACAATGGAGGCGGAAGGAGAGAGGTTTCTTTCTAAATAGGCCATCGCATCCACTTGACACACTTCCCAAGGATTGCGCCACCACCACACACACAGCCACACTAACAGTAGCACCATCTCTCTTAACGCTCTCATTGTTGCAGGGCCGTCACTGATCCGCGCGACGGGAAGCGCGTTGCTCTGAAGAAACTCCCGAATGTGTTCCAGTCCCTCGTGAGCGCCCGTCGTGTCTGCCGTGAGCTCCGCATGCTCTGCTTCTTCAAACACGACAACGTCCTCTCCGCGCAGGACATCCTCCAGCCCCCCCACATCGACTTCTTCCATGAAATGTAAGTCGCGCGCTTATCTTGAAGGTGCTTATCCACGGGTGCTTATCTGAATGGTGTCCTCCTCTTTAGATACGTGATAACCGAACTTATGCAAAGTGATCTGCACAAGATCATCGTTTCGCCGCAGCACCTCTCCACCGACCACATAAAAGTCTTTCTGTACCAGATCCTCCGCGGCCTCAAGTACCTCCACGCAGCGCGCATCCTCCACAGGGACATCAAGCCTGGCAACCTCCTCGTCAACTCAAACTGCGTACTCAAGATATGCGACTTCGGACTCGCGCGCGTCGAGGAGCCCAATCCCTCCAAGGCGATGACGCAGGAGGTGGTGACGCAGTACTACCGCGCCCCCGAAATACTCATGGGCGCCAAGCACTACACCAACGGAGTCGACATGTGGTCCGTCGGATGCATCTTCGCCGAACTCCTCGGCCGCCGCATTCTCTTCCAAGCACAGACTCCCATTCAGCAGGTAATCATTAATTAATTAAGTACACCCACCCATTAATGAGGAGCCACTAATTAGTGTTGTGTGTGCAGCTGGACCTGATTTCGGACCTCCTGGGAACTCCGAAGGCGGAGGACATCCGGTCGGCGTGTTCAGGGGCGAAGGCGCACATGCTGAAGAAGCCTCACAAGCAGGCGGCGCTGGCGGCGCTGTACACGCTGTCCCCACAGGCCACTCCGGAGGCTGTCCACCTCCTCTGCCAGATGCTCGTCTTCGACCCCGTAAGTAAATAAATAAGTGTGTTAACAAGTGTGGAGGACACCCTGTACATGTGGATGTGTGTGTGTTAGGTGCGTCGGGTGAGTGTGGAGGAGGCGCTGACACACCCGTACCTCGACGAGGGGCGGCTGCGGTTCCACTCGTGCATGTGCCGCTGCTGCCGGACGTCGAGCGCGGGGCTGCGGATCTACGCGGCGGACCTGGAGCCGTCGTCGGAGGCGCCCTTCGACGACCGCTGGGAGAAGAAGGTCGTGTCGATGAACCTGATAAAGGAGGAGCTCTACCGCCTGGTCTCCGACCACGCCCAGAACAACCGCACGCCCCTCTGCATCAACCCACACTCCGCCGCCTTCAAGAGCTTCACCAGGTAACCTCCACACCCATTGTCGACATCAACAATGAGCCAACAATGAGCCAACAATGACGTGGCGTGTGTGTTTCAGCTCGACTGTGGCGCACCCGTCGGAACTGCCGCCGTCGCCCCACCAGTGGGACTGACGAGGCCGCCTTCATCTCCTTCTCTTAGCAATAATTAACCCGTAGGCCTTGTGTTGTCGGCTCAACGATCTCAACTCTCTTTTTGTACGTCTCTCTTCTCGTCTATTAAAAACCTCTTTTACAACACCCCACGGGCCTCATTTTCATTCCCACCCGCGCAGCAAGGAGAAACCCTTCGGAGGAGGAGGAGGAGGAGGGGCCTCCTCCAAAGGAAGGGTCGTTGTGAAGGAGGAAGAGGAACTGGTTGCATTGCATAAGATTAGAAAGGGCGGAAGTGAAGGAAGGAGACGCCATTTCATCAGCCTCCTCTCGAGAGAAACCCTTTTTTGTCCCTTCGCAGTCTCCTCACCCCTCCAACCCACATTCCTCCCAACCACCTCGACGACCCCTACCCTCACAACATATTTTCTATCATTTTGTACGCCGCAATGAGACAACAATTAAAACTTGCTCCGAACTT
>JAQGAC010000586.1:0-22080 GCA_034696585.1 Isotomurus maculatus
CCGCTCACTCACCCGCTCGTGAGTGAGCGCGTGAGCGGTACTTTTTCGCTCGCGCTCGTGAGCGCCCCCCACCTTTGGTTCAATCACTTTCCTGTTCCCACGAGAAAAATAAAAGAGTTCCATAAAAGGTGAAGAAGCCATTTCTCAAGATCCATCGGATCCATCCAACTGTCGACATTTTGAATAAAACTGTGTGTCAGTGAATTCTAATTAATTTTAATGTGGAGTTAATTAAAAACCTCAGCTGCACTGTTTACAGCTGTCAGTTCTTCATGAATAATAACAACAACAACATCTTAAACAGCAGAATATTTTGAATAAGGTAATTAGTTTCAATTAGACTTGACGATTATTGCTTTCTCCTTTACATCTTGTTGATTGAAAGTCCATCGAACAAACTGGATGTTCCATCAATTTATTTATAGTGCACCTCTAAATATTGGAATTGTTTTTATTGCATGCTGATAGCTGGAGAGACTTTAACTTAACGTGCAGAAAGTGCAGATTAGCTCCAGACGATCCAGGGAACGCTGGAACCTTGAACGATTAGTGGCAGACGTTGTGCTTCTGTTGTGTTGTTCGATTTCAGCTAGAAGGGTGAGTTGGTCAGTTGGTCCCTAATAAATTACATGTGTATTTTATCTGAACTGGAATGATAATCAAATTAATGGTGATTATTGCTTAGATTTGATTGTGACGGGAAAAGATGGGGAAAATATTTTTGGAACATCCAGGAGGTAATCGTTTGTTTTCATGTGCATCCTGTGACACTGTCCTCACAAATCGAGGGGAACTCATCAGCACCCGTTTCACTGGAGCGACGGGACGCGCCTTCCTCTTTAGCAAAGTCGTCAATCTGACTTTCAGGTACAAGAAACTCCGTGAATCGTGTCATTTCGCATGTTTGTTTGAGCTTTTTTGGAATTGTGGTTGTGGTCTGAGATTTGTGTTTCTAGTGTGTTCGTTTTGATTCATTTTCAGTGAAATTCAAGACCGAGTGATGCTCACAGGTCGTCATATGGTCAGAGATGTCTCCTGCAAGAACTGCGATTCAAAACTTGGATGGATTTATGAGTTCGCAACGGAAGAAAACCAGCGGTACAAGGAAGGTCGAGTAATTTTGGAACGTGCGTTGGTGACAGAAAGCGACGGACTGGAGGAACGGCAGCAGGCTAACTAATTTGATAAACGGAAAGGTCTGTGGATTACTGATACATCGCCTAATGGGGTGCGGGCTTTGTCGAACCATCGACACACGACGCGTGTTGAATCTGAAGCTATGTTAAAACTACGTTAGGCTTAGAATGTAATTTTTTACTAATTTGAGTTATAGCTACTATTCAATATTTCGTACAAAAATCGTCGTCAAACCTGACAATATGACGTGGTGATGGTGTGTTGTGTGGATTCTTATATTAGTTTGTTTAGTTTAGTTTTTAGGATCGTCTAGACGCAATATAACATTACACCAAGTCTCCTGACTCGTATTATTAATTAAATTATGCTGATGTGTTTTGAAGAACCTTATTAACTTGATTGACGTGCATACGATTGACTGAACATATTTTCTCGGACAGAACATGTCTTTTGAGGTCCGGCCTCACTTTTTGCTAAGGAGTCTTGAGCTTTGGGCTGGTGGATTAAGAATATATATTTGGGATAATGTAAGTTAGTTTTGCATACACCTCGAAAGGCGTAATCGGTCGAAATTAAGCCAAGAAGTCTCGAATATTTATCCATGATTGGAAAACATAGTGTAGTATGTCTATGAGACTGCAGACCAACTGATTTGGGATCTTCAGCGTTTTGACTTATGTTGCGGTTAAAAAACACTTCAAAAAAAGTTAAAAGGCATACAATTCCACTGGTTCGTCGCCTTGGCATCATAATCTGTGTACAATGCATCTTACCTTTTAAATCAAACATATGTGTTTTCATAAAATAAAAGAGCCCCTTGGCTTCGCTAAGGATGGGTAGGGCTTGATATCTTATTCTTCACCCCTCTGGGTACATTCAAACTTTTAAACGTTTCCAATCACGAGGACTCGACGACACAAAGTCCCTCCACGTCACATAGTACCAGTCGCTTCCCCTCGTTAAATAATTTTTATAACCCTACGCTATTTGAAAGTCAAATGTAAGACAAAATTATCCGTACAATTTTTTTAGTTGGATGTTAATGTAAAGCTTGATTCTTGTTACTTTAAAGTTTAAAGCTGTTCTCTCACTATTGGGGGAAAATCTGTTTTTTAAAGATAATTCTTCATACAAGCAACGAAGCAACAAAATTAGGAGGCAACCCAAACACACCTCAAAACACTTAAAATCATTTCCCTGCATTTCGTAATTTCCAGCATCAAAACAAGCGATTTGACCTGAAAATAAGTTCATAGAAAAATATGGGATCACAAACTTTCTACGCCAGTAAAAAGAAACTGTTCATTTCAACTAAAAAATGGTAACCCGTTTTAAGTTAGCCCTGTGCTGTTACCGGGTATAAAAGCTGCAAATATTTCTCCTTTCAAGTCTATTCCGTCATCACCTACACATAATTTGAAGCGTGATTTATTATGTACTAAATTCTGACTTAAGATCAAATTCAGTCCGACTCAGCTTTTCCCTCTTTTTGTAGTCGTTGCACTATGTATGGGCCGGTTTATTGGTGTGTTTACACTGTGTGTTCGAGTAGGTATGTAAGGGCAGAAAGAATTAACCGTTTAAGAAACTTTTACCGAAAATCTTAAATTCTCTCTAAGGTACCAGTATATCTGCTATATATATATAAGCTCTGGTTGTAAGTTGTTCGCTTTCATTGACTTATCACAATAGTGATATGAAATCAAACTGAAAAAAATGAATTAAGTCGGGAATTTTTCGAAATCTAAGAAAATTTCCAAGACAAATTTAGAAAGGTATGTGTGGAAACTTCAAAAAGTTTCAAAACAAATTTCAAAAACATTAAATGGGAACTATACGGTTAAAAAAATTCCAATATTTCCGAAAAAAATCGATAAATTTCTGGGGAAATAGTGAGGACTGGCACTAGGTCGCCATCTTATGAATTTGGAATGTGTCCAGGGTCAAATGATAAACAGGAACCAAAAGGGTTAATTTAGGCCGTGCTAGGAAAGTCACGCAGCATTTATTCAAGAAGGAGAATCCTCACACAACTCCTGACATTTAGACCAAGATGGCATGGCTCGTTTGTTGCTAAGTCTATTTTACGTATTCTATTCGATTTCCTATTCTTATTTTATTATGTGATAAAGTCTGACTTTTCTGTTAACTCTGTCTGACTTTCTGGTCCTAACCCTGTAGACTCGCCAAGGTGCTACCTTAGCGAGGAGTTGTGTGAGAGTAGAGCTTCATTCCCCTACTTGAATCAATGCTCCGTGACTTTCCTAGCACGGCCTAAATTAACCCTTTTGGTTCCTGTTTATAATTTGACCCTTGGCCCATGCCAAATTCAAAAGAATCATAACCTGAAAAATACAACGATGGTGTGTTTGTGTGATTTCTTCTACACTTCTTTCAATTCAAACTGCAACTGCAAGTTCAGTTTCTCCAGTTCCTGCGATTGGCTGCTGGTGTACGCTTATATGGTGAATGAATGAGTGAATAGTTCGTTCCGGATTATGGAATGAGATTGTAGAAATAAAGAGCACACGAGTGATTGTGAGTCTTCTACTGCTTAGATAAGAATCTATTTTTACTGCATGTTAGACCATGTACGCGGGTGTACTAAAAATAAAAAGAAATTCGTCAAGCTGGAGGATGAGATAAGTCAAAACTATTACGAGAGCAGTGTGAGGATTACTGTACGAATGTGTACTTAGTTGATGTGTAAGATGTCGATAAAGCCCGGAGTTATAATATTGAGCAGGATTAAATAAAGTGGAGACACGAGAGTGGTGTTTTAGGATTCTTAAGGTACTTTATTACTGGTTATACTACTGTATTAGACAGGTATTTATATGAGAAATATGAGGAAAAGAATTACAATGTGTGGACGTCAAGTCCTTCATCTTAAGGATATTGCATTGAGTTATTCATCTAAGACAAAAACAAGTTTAAGGAAATATGTGTTAACGAGTTTTGTGTCTACGTGAATGCTGACCTTGTATTGATTTAATACGTAGAGAAGTGAGTAAGTCTGTGGTGAGAATATTTGATAGTGTGCAAAAGATACGTACTATGAAAAACTGATTAATTGTCTTATCTGTGGATGCGTATGCATCCATTCTCCCCGGCGATGACCTGTATAGGTCTTACACACAGATTCGTTTTGGTGCAGGTGGTTCACTGTCTTCATCATCAGAGGAGATTTCGCTTGATTCATCTACTGGAGGTGTGCTGGCTCGAGATGATGATGTATAGAGTGGTGTGGTGGAGCATGATGAGGGGTTGCTTGGTATTGGATTACCGTAATGATCTGGAGGAGGAGAACTAGGATGAGATCCCCAAGGATAATAAGATGGGCTGTAAGGATATCCTTCAGCACTGGTGGTAGCAGACACAATATTTGATTGTGTTTCTTTTTCAGAGGATATATGTTTGTCTTGTGATTCATCGGAGGAATCCACATAGTCTACGACTTCGATCGCTTCGTCGTCGATAAAAGGGTGTCTGCGAAGGTGTTGTGGATAGCGTGCCATCTTAGCAGGGTGCTTGTTAGTACTTGAATAAGTGATTTGAGTAGGTATGTGCATCGTTTTTATATCAGAGTGTGTTGGTCGTGTGGTAAAGTTTACTTGACCTACACTAACTTTTTAACTATTGTACGGAAGGAAAGAGTGAATATTATGTATGTCATCAGACATACCATAATAAAGGCGAGTCCTCGGGTTAGCCAGTTTGAGAGGCTACTTCCGTAAAGGGACAGAAAGCAAAACCCATTGAATGGATTTATTGTCGTTTCATGTTGCACTGTGGTTAGTGCCGTACGTGCATCCATGTTTTATAAATATTGCAGGTGTGCAATTATTTTTAAGGGAATGGATTGTTGTCTACATTTAAATGTACAGTCTAAGTCAACATCTGGTATATCGATTTTCATCACTATTGGGAATGTAGTGAGATTAGATGTCACGAGGATTGGGGTAAAGAATCCCACGGATGGGCATTCCATTGTTCCAGTTGTAGATCCACTATCGGTCTTTGCGTGTAGGAACAATACAGCACCGCTTAAACACCGCTCGCTTTAATGATCTGAGCTTTACACTGTACTGTTTCGACTGGGAACTTCTTATTCATGCACTGATGTATAATAAGGGAGGACTGAAACAATTCTGAGAGTCTGATTACTTCCTGCATGGTTTCTGAGGAAGTAAGGTGTTAATGGTGGTGTTGAGTCTTTGTTGATAGATGTCCACTGTTCTGGAAAGTTTGAGCAAATTTTTATTGTTGATGTCCATATCTTTAGTGAGAGCATCGTAAATGTTTTGGGAGTTTGTATCTGCTTCTGAACCAAAGTAGGAAAATGCTTTTGCGCCAAAGTATCCTGCTGCTTCAGCTAGAAGGACCGCTTGTCTGGGTGGTCTGGAGTTAGTATCACGCTTCCTTCGGTCTGAGAGTACTGTGTGGTTGAGGCGATAGGGAACGGGTGGTGCAGTCAGAAGGTCATTGGCGTTTGGGACGAATAGGTTAGGAGGTCGGTCATGTTTCGGAGCTTCGTTGGTAGTGAGGGCCTCATGAAGACGGTCGATGGTATTTTGTAGATGCGTGGCTTGTCAAATGAGGTTGTTGGTCATTGCACAGTGTAGGTGAGTAGCTAGGTCCACATGTTGGCATCCAGTCCAATAATCGTCTCGGCAGAAGTGGTCAGCAGGACTGAAGTCATATCTGACGTTGAAGATCATATTAGTGTAGTCGGAGAATTTGAAGATGGACTTCAACAACGTAAAACACATCACTGTTGAGATGCTCTTGTTGGAAATTCATAACAGCGAATATTTTTTCCTTATTCGTTGTCCATAGTCACGTATCATAAATAGGTGGCCAGCCATTGAGTGCCCTGAAGGGTGTTACTTCTCGCATATTTTATTACCATGGCTCAGGGTAGGACCCCCCACCAACCCCCTGGAGGATTTTGTAATTCGACCCTTGTCCGAAGAGTAGCTCACTTGAAGTTCCGGGGTACTGAGGGAAGGTTCTCAAGAATTCCTTTTGTTGGTTTTGTCTTCTTTAGGGTTACTTGAGCTGGTCGGAGAATAAGATACGCCCAGTAAAAGGAGATGTTTCGATCGATAGAATTCGGGGAAAGGAGGGGTCCTTCTTCTAAAGACGTTGACCAAAGGGTTACAAAGAAGGGTTGCAACGGTAATATTTTGTCGTATGCGGGTAAAGAAGATACATGGTCACAGAAGGACGCGAGGGGGTCCACAATGATGCGTTCACGAAAAAGAGTTACCCACACAATCTCTATCTGCTATATACTTCATCCTCAGAGTACATCTCAAAAGGTTTACGATACTATTTGCATGGGGGGGGAGCGAGTACATCTCAAGATGTGTACGATACAGATGAACTAGTTAAGTGTAGAAGGTACTGAAAATCTATCTCAACCTTTCTCTTAAGGAAGGTCATGACTATGTAAAATTATTTAAAAAAAGGTATTAGTATATTATATTACTGGTATGGAATATACAAACTATTTACAGCTATTTGAATATTCTGGGACGCACCAGTTTCTGGGATAAAGTCCCATCATCTCCTGAGCCTCTTGAGGGTACATTCCCTGGCGTTGAGTAGGTTGTGTCAACGAGGGTCTGTAAGTATCTTCTTCCTGCGCTCTAATGCACTGTAGTTGATACCTGTTAAGTTTCCATTTGCGAATACAAATGAAAAGCATGATCAAGAAAGCCGTGAAAATCAAGAGCATACTGATGGTGGTTGTTATCAAGAAAAGGTTAGTTATCCGGGATGGATTGCAACGAGCTGCAGGAGGAATTGAGGTCGGTCGGAGCTGAAGGCCTAAAGTCTAATTCGTCCTCCTCTGTAACTCCTAATACACGAGGCATGTCGTTCTGGAGCGTGAATTTTGCCGTAATTGGCTGCTGGTATTTGATATTTGTTTGAGGTTTGTCTGGTTTGGTGTTAAAAAAATTTGTGGGGCTTAATTTCTTTAATTTATCAAAAATGCTTTCTTTCGGTATCTCGGGTTCGTAAGTTGTGAGATTGTAAGGTGTGGAGCTATAAGGTGGGAGGAAAGATTCCTCGGGTATTAAGTTGGCCCTCGAGCGTTCGTGAATTTCTGCTCTTCTGAGTTTTGCTAACTCCCTATTATAACGCGTGACATATGACAGATCCCTCTTCGTAGCGGGTCCCTGACTTCTTAGACGCCTGGCAGAGAGTTGGTCTCTATGAGACATGACATTTCCCAAACTAGATCTATGATTGTCCTAAGCTGCTTAAGCTAGCTGTTCACGTCTCGTAGCTAATGAGACGAGGAGTTGTATGAGAGTGAGTGAAAGGAAAGATTAAATTAATTTTTAACGTACCTTTAGAAGATCTTGGCTCGGCCTTCGTTGTCCCGTTGTAGTTGAAGTATGACACACACACACAATTTTGCAGTGAGGTGTGGGAGTTTGGTGGAGCTATCTGACTGCTTTATTTTTTAAAAAAATTTAAATTTCGGTGAGAAAACGGGTCCTAGAAGGTTTGGCAAAGTGTCGCCATGTTAGATTTCCCTATTAGACAGTCTTCCCATGGAGCCCTTCGGCGGCCATGTTGGGTAAACCTGGAGGCAAAGTGAGATCCTCCTGGCGAAGTGCTACTGATGAGAGGAGAAGTAGGAATGAAAGTTTCTTTGGCTGTTGTGTGCTGGTGGCTTCACACAAAGTTTATTCTTAAGCTTTCAACCTCAACTCCCATACAACTACTTTAACTGGGAGACGCAGCTCCGCTTTTATTCTAAACTTATACCTAATCATATCCTCAATTAGAACATTCTCGAAGCTTCACTTAAACTTGTTCTCACGCCCGGCTACTATTTGCGTGAGAACTCAACCCTTATGTCCCTAACAACTCAAACATTGAGTACCTAAGGACCATACTTACGGACCACAAGGACCATTCTTAAGTTGTGCATAAAGCCGAGGTGTGATTGCTGTGCAATCTCACTTCGCTTGCATCACAACAACAACAAGCACAAGTTCCTTGGCACAAGGAGAGTTGGGTGAGGAAGCAGCGTTCTCACGCTCTTCCTTTCCCAACACACAACAAAACCTCTTTACATAAGCAATGTGGAAGAGCTGTCTTATTCGCAACTCTTCCACGCTACACTACGGTGCTCGTTCCTTCAGACTGTGGAATACTGATCTCACTTACTTCTGAGTATTCCAAAACTGTCGTCTCATCGACCCGCAATAGATCCATGACTCTATGAAAGCCATGAAAACCTTCGTTGCCCTGATCTCCTGGAGCTTTCAATAAATCTCTGACCTGACGTTCTTCCAACAACGTGCGTAGAATTCTAAATTTAGCTCGAAGC
This sequence comes from Isotomurus maculatus, assembly GCA_034696585.1. NCBI lineage: Eukaryota > Metazoa > Arthropoda > Collembola > Entomobryomorpha > Isotomidae > Isotomurus > Isotomurus maculatus. The sequence goes on from JAQGAC010000586.1 coordinate 8,492, forward strand.
CTCTCTTTAGTTGCATCGAGCTCATCGATCCGTCTGAGCAGATCCTGGTCGCTGCCTGATCTCAGGCCGTTGTATGAATCTTGCAAGGAAGCTTTCTCCGTTACAATTAACTGATTCCTAAGATTAGCGCTTTCTAGCTCGGCGCAAAAATTCTGATTGTCTAATTCTAATCGTCCTACCTGTCATTCTAATCTAATCCGCTTATTTCGTTCAGACTCAGCCTGAGCCTGGTAATCATCTGTTGATCGCTCTGAGCGATCAGACAAAGAGCTGCCCCTGGAGCTTTCGTCGTTAATGTCTAAGTTATCTACTTCTACTTCTGGATCAACTACCTCTAACTCATCTTCGTCGTCAGCTAATGCTTCACGTCTCCACTCGGCCTCATTAGGACTAAAAGGCTCGCCGTGATAATCAAGATCTTCCTCTTCTATCACGTGTTTTGCTGCTTCAGCCATTACCACGCCTTCTTCCAAGGCTCCTACTATCTCTCTTACTTCTATCTCAATGCCTAATTCTATATCTACCTCTTCGTTCACCTCTTCGACTAACTCTTGGTTTACCTCCTCGTTAATCCCTTGATCTATTTCCTCGACTATCTCTTCGTCTGTCTCGTCGTTCTCACTTGCTACCCTTAGATTCTCGTCTGCCTGATCCATATGTTTGAAATCCGGTGAAACTGGAGGAGCTTCGTCCATTGGTTCCACACTGTACCTTCGGTGGAATCGTAGATAATCTTCATGGTCTCTAGTCGGCTCGTCATCTCTCGGTGGGCTTGAAGGGCCCAACGGGACATATTCAGAGTCGTCAGAACCATCACTACTCATCTACAAGCGGACAGAGAGAACACACAAAGCAACTAAGATACAGAAAGCGACAGAAACACATAGCTATTAATGTTTAACTATTAAAGCGAACTAGATGTGAGTAAAAACTACTACTGCATGATACTACCAGCGTGCAGATACAATTCTTATATGCAAAAAAGAAACTGAACAAAATCAGCTATCAGCTATCAGCAAAACAATATCTACCTAAGCCTATAGTAAGGATTAGTTTAAATAAAAACTAGCGTAGTTACGACGCTGCGCAATGATTAAGTTGAAAAATTAGAAGACGATTATTGCTTATTGCGAAATTGCTTGGGATGTTTGGGATTTTGCTAGCGCGAGTGAATACGAAATAAAGTTTCATTACTATGCGTTCGCTCGCTAGCTTTAGTGGTGTGTCAACAACACCGCCAGCATATGACTGGCTAGATCAGAAACAACAACCCCACCACACAGTGATGCTAACAGCGCGATCACCATCAAAGGCGATAGCCCTACATTTCGTGAACTTTAATCAACAATTACAACAGCGTAGTCAGGCACTACAACAAGAGCAGGACTTGTTAGGTCTTCAAACACCAATAGATCCCTTGATCACCAACACGATGAGTGGAGGTGGAATAGGGGGTGGTCAAGTCCCACCTTTAGTAACACAAGGGGACAACAAGCTATAGGTCAGGAAGATGGAACAGGCAGTCCATTGGGAGTAATTGGTGGATCAGGAGGAGGTATAGGAGGATCTGGAGGTGGAATAAGAGGTTCCGGAGAAGGAACTGGAGGACCTACAGGAGAAATAGGAGGAACAGGAGGCGGAGTAGGAGGTTCCGGAGGAGGAACTGGAGGTTCTGGAGGTGGAATAGGCGGATCTGAAGGAGGATCGGCTGGACCTAGGTCCAGGTCCCAGTGCAGGGGCAGGTTACTTAGGCGCTACACCATTAGCCTACGACCCATTTAGAAATTATGGCGGAGCATATAGACATCCGCCCATAACATACATGCCCATGCCTATGTTTCAACCACTACTGAAAGCTATCAACTATGATGGCTTATCAAGCCCTAGTTCATTCCTTACAAAATTCAATCAAATGACTAATCAGATGAATTGTATGTAGTTGTAGGAGGCTCTCCTTGCGGTGAGCTCTGCCGAAGCCGTTTAGGACTTATTGCAGAAACTCCTATATACTCTACAAAGCTGATATATTAGGGACCGTGCATTATCTCTATTTTGACAATCACCTGTCAGAGATAAGCAAACCAGGGCAATCCTAGGTCTGGGGAGTGCAACACCGTCATACCCACCGAGGTATCAGCATGAACAAATGCACACTACGCAGCCCAGCTATATACCCACCAGCTTTTTTCGTTGATTTTGCCACTACTGGGACTCGAGCCTCATGAGAGAGAGACCGAACACAATCCCGTTCTAGCGTGAGTCCAGTGATAAGACCACTGGACCACGTAGCCGTGGCTTAATCAGATGAATTGGGATGAAGACAAAAAAGCAGCAAGTATAGGTTTATACCTGAAGGGTGCTGCGGAGTCGTTCTATAAAAAGTTCGTTACTCTCGCAGCAGCTAACCAGAGAGTAGATAAAGACAACGTGTTGCTAGATTGGGATGACCTACTACTCAATCTAAAAAATACGTTCAGCAGTCATGATAATTATGACACATAAACGAAAGCTTAGGTCAATCAAGTGTGATCCTCTTAGCTTAGAGGCCTTTTTTCCATCTATCTCTAACTGCTTGGATCAAATAAAAGTATGGGATCTTGAGCAAAGACAAGAATACTTCATTGCCCAATTACCACCCGACATAGGTAGAGATCTAGTAACGACAGGTTGCGTAGATGATAGCGCTATCTTTGCAAAACTGAAACAATACGACCGATATCACAAGATGGCACTGCTCGAAAATGTGAAAGTTAATAATGCAGAGCTCGATAATACTAAAGTTAAAACAGAAGATATAGTAAGCATGACATGCGCAAATGTCATGAACAGTTATGGCTTCCAACCTAATAGAGGTTATAGCCAGAATAGGCCGAGATATGATAATTATCAGGGTCAACGACAAAACTACAGCAAGAGTTTTTGTCAACGACCGAGTTATAACGGAAATAATTATTGCCAGAGAGCCGATGGCCAGAGAGCCGATTATGCGCAACAGGATCAGAGAATTCAATAAGGCCAGGGGTATAATGCTCAGAATACCCCACAGAAAAGCCAAGGTGATCACCGAATCAGGAAGGAAGCGGTAGAGGAGGGAACGATCGTGGACGCACTTTTTCAATTTTCCCCACGAAACAACCCCTAAGCAATGATACGAGACAGTGCTATAGATGCCGGGGTACAGAGCACATAGCGAATCGGAATTTATTAAGAAAAAGTGAATTTTTGGCTTTGGCGCCAATGTGACGTATCTACTCTTAGTCGTATGTTGTCCACTTATGGTCGCTGATCACAATAGTGATATACAATCGAACTAAAAAAAATTGAAAAATTCTGAGAATTTTTAATAATTTTTGTTAAAAATGATACTATGCGTTCATCAATATAGTGAGAAAAAAACTCAAACTAAAGAAATTCTAAAAAAAATTTGGGAAATTTTCGAAATTTGGTGATTTTTCTGATGAAATTTTATGACGTATGTGTACAAGTTTCTGAAAAACAAACCACACTTAAAAAAACGAACAAAAAAAATTTCTTGTAAATTTCTAAAATTTCTGGGAAAAGTGAGGACTGGCTCTAGGTCGCCATCTTACGTGAGAGGGTAATAATGAGATTTCTAAGACTCGGAAGGGTTAATTTGGATGCCGTACTAGTAAGTTACGGAACATTTATTAATGAGTTAACTGTAGCTCTACTCTCACACAACTGATCTCCCACTGATCGGCACATCAGCTTTTATACCATTACAATACCTATTAATCGCTACCTAAAGAACCAGTTAGCTAACGCCCTTGCATCCGGGACAACTCTACCTAATTGTAAGAGTTGTCCTGGGATCACATTCCGATCCTCGCCAACTCTTACAATCTGTCCCTACTCAATCGAAAATTGAGTGCTTAATCAACCGGTTCTATTTGCGTACTTGGCGTGAGTGATCATTCACCTCTTTGGGATTGATCACTCACCCAACTCGTGCAAATGTTGTCGCAGGAACAAGTGGAGGTTGTTGCAGGAACTGCATCAACCTTCACTTGCATTCTGTGCCAACTGCAACACACGACTCCCTAATAACACTCACGTGTTACAGATATATACATAAACAATAAATACGACTCCTAAAATAGGCATGTTCTTAAAAAGAAGTGGAAAAAATTAGAGACCAATGATTCTTGAAAAGAATTGAAAAAAATAGAGACCACTGATTCTTGAAAAGAATTGGAAAAAATCAGAGACCACTGATTCTTGATAAGAATTGGAAAAAATCAGAGACCACTGATTCTTGAAAAGAATTGGAAAAAATTAGAGACCACTGCTCGCGGGCCTAGAAAACTGTAATTCACAGCAAGCGTAGAATGTCTCGCGAAGTGGTGTGGCACCGTCGAATTCTGTTGAGTTACCTGCACAGCCTAGGTACGAGTACGCACCACAATTATTTGTCTAATCCCGCCTTCCCTGATCGATATATTATAAGCACTTAATTAATCCTCAGCTTACATCTCAAAAAGTTTACAATACCATTTGCATGGGGAAAGCGAGAAGAATTACGTGAGTAGAAAGATCTCTTTCTCACAGCTATGAAGTACATCTCAAGATGTGTACGATACTGAAGGAGTCGTTGAGTTGAAGGTACTGAAACTCTATCTCAACCTTTCCTTTAAAGAAGAGCATGATTATGTTAAGTTATAAAACAAAAAATATTGTTATATTATATTACTGGGATGGAATATACAAATTATTTACAGCTGTCTGAATATCCTGGGAGGAAACAGTTTCTGGGATAAAGTCCCATCATTTTCTGAGCCTCTTGAGGGTATATTCCCTGGCGTTGAGTACGTTGTGTCAACGAGGGTCTGTAGGTATCTTCTTCCTTCGCTCTATTGCACTGCAGTTGGTATCTGTTAAGTTTCAATTTGCGAATACAAATGAAGAGCATGATCAAGAAGGCCGTGAAAATCAAAAGCATAATGATGGTGGTTGTTATCAAGAAAAGATTAAGTTTCTGTTGGATGACTGTGTCGTCAATAGCTGTAGCTGCTGGGGCAAAAGCTACTGTGGGATACGCCATCATCCTTGGTCCATTTTCACGTAGGACGATGCGGAACCATAGACAAAATTAGGCTAAGGAAAGAATACTATTCCAAATCAAATTAACATAATTAAGTGTGTTGACTTTGGTCAACATTGGATACTAATTTCGCCCATTTCTTGTATCTACTTTCTTTAGCTTGATTTCGCTAATTTCAGCTCGAAGCATTAAGTGTTCGAACCTCTCCGCCACTCTAAAGGAGCCATTTACCATTGATCCTTCTTCCTAAAAACGTGGGTACAATGGTACATCGCTTGTTTCCGTTTAAATTGGCTTAACGATTATCTCTGGGTGTTCTAGTTCGGGAGTATTGAAATATTCCCCCGTAGCAGGATCCCGGGTATAAGTCTCTGCCACACAAAAGCGAGGCCTGGTTACGTGTGCAACATCGACTTCCGCTCTCAAGTAACGCTGAAGAGGGGCAGACGTCGCAGAAGCCTACAGTTTTCCACGCAGTTCCTCATCAGATGAAGAGCTCTGAAGTCGTTCTTAACGGCTAGCTGCTAATATCTCAACATTACTCCTACTTAACCGAGCTCCCTCAGCCTCTAACCTACGAGTAGACACCCCTAAATTGTAAAGACGTAAACCCCAACGATCGTTCTTTGTACGATCTATCTCTCCTTCTGAATAAACATCGGAAAAGGGGGTGTTAACTGATGAATTTGGGGAGGGTGAAATATCAGAAAGATCTCTGTATTGTTGTTCCTGCTCTTCCTGCACACCTCCATCGTACTTCTCATCTATAATATTCCCTTACTGTTCATAAACAGTGTCAAGAACTGGCGCATTCCCCAGGGGGTGTGGCGAATCGCTGCGCGGTTCTCCGTCGAGATCTAGAGACGCTAGACGACGACGGGTCAGATTGCGCTCTCGAACTGCGGCTCGATTCCGCTGTTGAACTTTAATAATCGAAAGTCCGTCTGTGTTATTATGTGCAAAAATTGTGCGGGTTCAATACCTGGAGGGGAGGAGCCTGCAGGGTCATGATCAGAATTAGGGTTCTCGTGCGGATAAATAAATGCAGCTGGAAGTTCAGATCTTGGTTGTAGCTGGGGTTTTTATTATAAGATCTCAAATTCAAAGACAAGAATTGTTTGTTACTCTCGCAACGATTAAATCCATACTCCTGTGTGAAGGAGAGTTGAAAGTGCCTGTTCGCTTTCGAATGTCACGCAGGTGATTACTAGGGTTAGTGGTCCAGCGTACCCACTATAGTAGGTGCGCTTCCATTCACTTCTCATTAAGTGTTAATGAACTGTAAGAGAGAGATCTCACCATCTCTTCCCTACGGTTCACTACAATAACAACCGAAAAATTTTAGAAAACAATTAAAACTATAGGGTAACATTTTTTTTTGAAATTTCTGATAATTGCTGGAATATAGTGAGTACTGGCTCTAGGCCGCCATCTTCCGAATTTGATAACGTTAAGGTGTTAAATGACTTTAGAAACCAAAAAGGTTAATTAGGAGCCGTGCTGGGAAGTTACAGAGCATTTATTCAGGAGACTGTAGCTCTACTCTCACACAACTAACTTATCACTGATCGGCACATCCTTATTTATACTAAGAGTGTGCCTAATAATAGTTACCTAATGAACCAGTATATTTGCGTAGTTGTTGGTGTTGCCAACAACTTCATGTCCGGGTGCAACTCCTACACTTAGGTAGAGTTGTTCTGGGGTTGCATTCCGATCTTTGATGACTCAAATTTCAAAATTTAAACATATCTTTATCCCAAAGGATTTGAGCAAACATTTGTGAGATTCCATAACATCCAAGGTGGATTTGGATGTCCTTCTGGTCCGCATACTGGTGTAGCTCTTTAATGAATTGTCCATGGTTTGAGACGACTATTATGCCTTCAGCATACCGATACATTTCTGGGAGATTGAGTGCGCTATCTTGACGGTTGTATTTAATGAAAGTCGTAAGTCCCATGAAGACCGTAGTTAAGTGACACAATGATGACACATGGCTGGTACTCGATAGTGATCAGTATCTATTGTTACAATGAGGATTTGCGCCCTCAACCGATCTAATTCTGTTCCTAGAGGAGCTTCTCTTACTTGAGATAGCAGAAAGTCGTCGAAATCGAAATCTTCTGACGGGGAAGGAGGGCTATCCTGATCAGAAAGGGCTTGTCTATAAGGGCGATGTTTATACTTATTGGCCGGACAAATAAGGGCAGTTGCATATTCGAATGAGGTCGGAACGTTCGATAGAAGGGTTCCAGGAATTTGTTGGGGGATTATTTTTTATATAAAGATGGTATCCACTTTGATCCATTTATCCAAAAGATTGGTTAGAGCCGAATGGAAGATGTTCATCGAGAGGTTACGAAGAGGAAAAACGTGAGTCGGTCTTCTTATTCCTTAATAGTTGGAGCGAAACTGGAGGAGAGATTGGCAGTGGGGGAAGAGTAAGATCTTCGGCGGTTTTGGTAATATCGTCCTTGATGTCGACAGAAATTGGTTGGTTCCCGGGGAACAATTTTTGCTACGCAGGCACCGATTAAATGCACATAAATGATCATCAGAGTCATCCATCTGGAAGAAGTTAAAAGATTAGATGAGATATGAGATAGAAAGGTACTCAAGTGGTAAATAAAGCCAAGGAGAGGTAATTGGGCATTGTTGTTGGTAGTGGAGAGTAATGGCTACCCGGGTGTATTTGGAACATATTGATGAGGGTCGATTATTTTCGGCTGTTTACGCTCATAGTGTTGGGAATATGCTCTCACTACAGCTGGTAAGTATGTATTTTTCACTTCGCCCTCAACGTATGCAATCCAGTATCTTTTTGAGTACCAGTTCTTAACATTCACAAACAAAGACATAACGAAATGGAAAAGAGTAACGCTCAAATTACTCCCATGGTGACAAAGAAGATTGCCAACTTGTTGGTCACGATGTTTATTTTTTCTCTCTTCATCATACCATAAAGAGGGTTTTTGTTTAGGAAATACTGTTTTACGAGACTTCGGGATCTCCATGACCATAAAGTGGGGAAGGATAGGCTTCGCCATGCGTAGATTCGCTCACTTTCGATTCGAGGTTCCAGGAAACGGAGGGACGGTTCGTAAGAATTCCTTTGGTCGGTTTTGCTTCCTTGAGACCGACTTCGGGGAAATTGTGTTCTTCGAATTGTTTTTTTGTGCCAGGACAGCGGTCGGAGGAGGAGGAAAGCCCAGTAGTAAGAAAGATTCTGATCTATCGAAAATGGCGAAAGATTGCTCCCTTATTCCTTGGCAATAAGATTGAATAATTTATTGATTAAAGAGTTGCGGGGAAGGATCGCCCCAGTGACATTTCTTGGAACTTGAGGGAGAGCCGATACGTAATTCCAGAAGGAAGAGTGGGGGTCTAGAATGATCCTTTCTTGAAAAAGGGGAAGGATATCTGCGAAGTCGTATTCCTGAGGAGAAGGAAGGCTATCCAGTTCAGAAGGGTCTTGCAGATGGAGGGAGGGTCGGTCGGACGGAACGGTCCATAGGTGGGTCCATGGAATTTCATAGACGGCTGCTTTGGTTGTTTGGCCGGGATCATAGTGAAGAATGATGACTTCACCAGAGTGGAGAAATTTTGATGGGCGCCTAGGTGAAGATTGTTGGGGAATGATTTTCGAATCGAAGAAAGTATACACTTGGATCCATTTATCCAAAGGGTCGGGCAGGTCCGATAGGAAGATGTTCATCGAGGCTTTGAGGAGAGGGAAGAATGTGAGACGGTCTTCCAATTTCTGCGTAGTGGGAGCGAATGTTGCTGGAGAGATAATTGCGACAGGAAGGGGAGGGAGGGTCAGATCTTCAGTAGTGATGGTGATTTCGTCCTTGATTTCAGCCGCGTTTGGTGGGTTTCCAGAGAATGGTGTAGAAACACATGCTCCGTTGAAGTGAAAATCCTCAGAATTATCCATCTGCAAGGAGTTAGAAGTGTAAATGAAATAGGAGATTAGGAGATAGAGATGTAGTAAAGCAGTCGCGAGAAGGCCAGAGAGGAGGGAGTTCGGGTTGTCGCTCATATTGTTGTTGGTGATGGGGAGGGAGCAATGTATATCCGGAAGTATTTGGAACGTAATAATGAGGGTCGATCTTGGGCTGTTTGCGCTCATATGGTGGGGATGGTGCTCGCACTACTGCCGGCTTGTAAGTATTCTCAACTTCGCCTTCAACACATTTAATCCTATAACTTTTTCTATGCCACTTCTTAATGCACACAAACAAAGATATAAGGAAAATAGAGAAGAGTAAAGTGCCGATTACTCCCATTGTGACCAAGAAGATTGTTAGCTTGTTGGTCACAATCTCGTCATAGTTAGGGGTGGGGTTGGAGTTAGCGACAGGTGAGAATGCTAATGCCGGGAAGGGCATAGGTGGTAGCCGTCTCAGCATATTCATCTGGCAGTAGAGAATAAAAGTGATGACTGTGAGGAGACAGTTCCATATAAGGTTGATGTAAGAAATGTAGTGGTCGTGATACGTGTGAAGGTGAGCAAGTAGATCCTTATATTTTCACAAGCCAGGGGCCGAAAAAAACTAGCCGTAAATTTGATGATGAGTTTAATGAGATGAAAAAGATGCTTAAATGAAAACAAATATTCTTGGTGTGTGTGTGTGAGTTTTTTGTTTGAAACCATAACACCAACTGCATATTATGTGCAGAGGTGAACATACTTTAACATTGCAACTTCAAGGTTGCTGTAGAGAGTTACATAGAGTCTAACATACCTGAACCGTATAGTCTTACATACCTGAACCTTATAGTCTTACATACCTGAACCTTATAGTCTTACTGTTTTTGGACTGTCTAGTTTCTACATAAAAATGCAGAGTCCAGACAGTCACCTTGAACAATTTAGAGTGCAGAGTGCAGAGCGATTGCAATTCTGCTACTTGCACTTACAACAGTCATACTGAAGGGTTGAGAGTGCAGCGTGATTGCAAACCTGCAATACACTGCACTCACAGAGATTTTTTAAGAAAAAGTTGAATACGTAACGGTTGTAACGGATCTACACCTAGTTCTAAGTTGTCCTCTTATGGACGCTTATCACAATATTGATATAAAATATAGTTCAAAAAAATTTCAAGAATTTTCGAAAGTTTTTGAAATTTCTGATATAATCAGAGATATACGTGTGGAAATTTGTAAAAAAACAAAATCAAAACCTGAATAAAACAAAAGAAGAAAATTTTTGGAAAATAATGGAAACTAAGGGGTTAAACAGCTTAAATTTCTTGAAAATTTCCGATAGTTTCTGGGAAAAGTGAGGACTGGCTCTAGGTCGCCCTCTTACGAATTTGGGTTATTAAGAGACTTTGGGATACGAAAGGGTTAATTTGTGCCGTGCTAGAAGAAGCCACGGAGCATTAACGACAGGTGTGGAGACTTGTGCCGGTAAAGGCATAGGAGGTAACCGTCTCAACATATTCACCTGACAATTTAGAACAAAAGCGATGACTGTGAGGAGAGAGTTCCATTTAAGATTAATATAAGAGATGTATTGGTCCTGATACGAGTGAAGATACTTTCCCAAGTTTAACTGTTGAATTCCTTGTGTGGATGAGTGCAAGCATTCTTTCATTGGCCAAAGACGGTCAAATCGTTCTTCAAGGGTGACTAGGGAAGGATAAGTTGTCATTTCATTTTGCACGGATTTTCGTTTTTACAAGACGTTTGGTGGTCTACTGGACCATCTGATAGGGACCATGGCTTTGATAACGGGAGTCCGAACATCGTTTCTCCAAGGTTTATTGAGTCGGATAAAACTATCTTACTCTCTCAATTCACAATTGCATGATGAGATAGAAACGATAGCAAGCTCCTAGACGTTCAGAGGCGTCCAGAAAAAAGAAGAGGCTGATAATGTTTCCTTCTTTGCAAGAAAATACTTTTTTTGTTCCCAGATTGGTTACAGCGATAATTTTGGTCTTTGAAGCGTAGGTCGAAAGCAGAATAGCTGAAGTTTCCAGAGGATATATGGAACGGCATTTATTGGACAGGTGTATGTGAGGTCTCCTATAACGGCTCCTTAGATCAATGTACGTTTACAGTCCAGAGAATCCGTGGGGGAGGTGGTTAATTCTTTCAAGTGACATGTTTGCCCTAAGGTGGTGCCTTGGGTAGCTTGGGAATGATCGATAGGAAAGATATCAGTTCTGTTGGTGTACTTTGCTTAGATGAAAGGGTTGGTGAGCAGTTTCGACTGCGCAGAACTGTTGTCCTTCCGGGGAAGTTTGGAGAAAACGAACAATTACTTCAAACAGGGAATACATAACATTAACTGGGGCTATCGGAACCGTAAGTGACACTGTTACTTCCTTAGTATGATGGTTGATATAGCAGTGAGCTCAGGGTTGATCGAAGTAGTCCGATAATTACGTGTGTGGGAGAACGAGGCGTCACAGCGGTGGCTGGCAATTTTTTATTCATACACTGATGGGTGATAAAGAAGAACTGAAACAATTCCATAAGCCTGACTACTTCGTGCATAGAGGAAGCAAGGTATAGACGAATCAGACTCTTTTACATGTTACATGTTACGAATTTTGCGTGGGCATTGTTTACAAACTGCTGTGAGTGCTCATTCGATTGGTTGACGACAAGGTGAATGGTGGTGTTTAGCCTTTGTTGATAAATGTCCACCTTTCTTGATAGTTTGAACAAAGTTTTGTTGTTTGATGTCCATATGCTTAATGAGGGCATTGTAAATGTTCTGAGCATTTGCATCCGCTTCCGAATTGAAGGAGGAAAATACTTTAGAGCCAAAATATCCGTTGCGAAGAAGGTCGGACGGACGTCAGGTACAAAATCTACTGATCTTTCAAAATCATGGATGATATTTTATGAGTGCTTTCCTCGCCATACACAGTTTTTATTGACTCAGCAAGCTTATTAGTGGCTAGTTTAAGTTTGGTTGGTTCAGTTTGGGTTAGTTGGTTGTTACTAATTTAAATTTATTTAATTGGTGGAGTTTAACGTCCCGATGTGCCACTGGCTAAACAAGACGGCCACTTTATTAATGCAAATGACATACATGATAAGTTTCTATTATCGGGAACCTCGTTACAACTGTGGTTACCCACACATACTACCTATGGTAATCACCTACCCCAGGCCCTCCGTGCAGAGTAGGTGATCCAGCACCAGAGGTAGTGTGTTGGTGTAGGGAAAACCCTCTGGGAAAAAAACCCACACCTACACTGGGAAGGGAACCCAGTGCACCATTTGGACACATTACGGACTGCACAGACTGGTGCACTACCACTTGTGCTGTCTGTGCCTGGCCCAGTTGGTTGTTACTAATAAAGTATTAACTTTGCTGTTCTTGACTCAAATCTTTCTTGGCACGAGTAATCATTCGCATAGTTGATTTACGAGATTTAACTGACTGAGACGCCGCATCAGCCTCCGCATTTTTGACAAATGAGTGCCACAGGTATCTGCAATAAATAACACGGCACTGTAGTTGACTGTACTTGAGGAGATTTGACTTTTTGCTAGAAACCTATCCCGAAACTTTACTAGCTTGATTTTAGACATCTGCCATCTTTGTAGTAATTTTTGACTTATTATATCACCATCAAATAGGGAGTTTACACTTAAAGCCAAGTGACTAAAACCAAGGAATTTAGAACAGCACAACTGCATTTTCATGACTCCCGCGATATATTTCTACTGTATCACGGACGCAGCCCGATCAACTTCATCCCTACATTCAAAGAATATTAGATATTTACTAACGTTACCTCATAGTAAGACTAAGAGAATAAAGAATTATGTCAGGAGATGCGAATGTAATATTTGCAAAATTTTGAATGTCATTCTGGGGTTAAAGTTATAATAGTTAATAAATTTACATTTATAAAGAATCGGATCGCTAAATCTTTAGAGTATCTTGTCCACGTTGCACCTTAATTTTGGTCCATTTTGTATTGTACTGCAATTTGAGCATGCTTTCTGCAACATAATTAATTAACAGAATTAATTACAGTAATTTATAATGTGGCTTACAATGTAAGCATTCGTGTAAGTCTTAGTTTTAAAGCTGCAATATCTTGTTCATGCAGTTAATAAGGAAATATGCAACCTAAACGAATTATCCTCTTCAAGTATTACAGACGCTAGAATCTTTGAGAATTCATCATTTAATTTTCGTTTAACTGGCTCTTAAGTTTAACTATACTGGTTGTAAATAATTGTTAGTCTCAAAACTGCTTTGCCGTTCCCCTGGATAGTTAATGCAATAAGCAATGGAAATCACCCGAATAATGTACTTGAATATGAAATTAATATGAAGCAGGTGATGGCATAAAATAAAAGCCTGAGAATTTTAATATGTGAATAATGAAAGAAGGATTCACGTAGTTAATTCATTTGAATACAAATTAATATATCAGTTTAAGTTCGTCAGTCTTGAGATTGTCTTTCATGAAATATTGCATTAAAGATAGTTTAACGGGATTTTTAGCAGTGAGATGGCGTGAGGGATTGAGAACTAAAG
>JAQGAC010000587.1:0-22069 GCA_034696585.1 Isotomurus maculatus
ACCAAAACGTCAACATTTTTGTACTTTCGCGAGTTTACTTAAAAGTCGCAATTTGTGTTCATTATACTGCTGGACCTTGACAGTGACAATTGGCTAGTGCGACAGTTCTTGGGTTGTATTCGTTATTCGTTGTATGGTACAACAGGATCGGTAGATAGAAAAAAGACTGGGGACAGAGGAAATCCTGCGGGAGACGGACCTGGGAGACAGCCTACGGATAATCAGGTACTTGTCACGTTTTAATTCGTGTTTGTATTAGTTCAGAGATGTTATGGTAGGTCTTGTTGAGTGGACCATTTTTGTTGTGTCAATTCAAGTGTTCTTTTATCTCTGTGCATGCAAACAGTGGTAATGACGTGGGTCAAATCATAATATGTAAAATCCATAATCCTCTTTTGAGACTTCATTACTTATCATTATTATAAGCATCACAGTCAGTGTAACCACCTTGGTGAATCGACTGAACTGATATAGGAGAGAATGTTTCCTGGAGGAAATGCTCGAGGTGTACGAGGTCCGGGACATCGGGTTGGCGGTAGAGGTGGTCCGGGACATCGAGGTGGTGGTGGACGTGGCCGGGGAAATCATCATTATGACCGCGTGGGCGATGGAGGGTCAGGGGGAAGAGGACATCATAGGACACAGCAGGACAATCAGTATCAAGCTTGGGGTGTTGCCGGAGGAGGGGATCAGACGACCGATGGTGAGAGAGTTCCAAACAATTTTGAAACTCAAGATGATCATCAGCCTCGACGAAAGAAGCCGGTCCAAGAATACGAACGGTATTTTGTGCACGTAGTATGTAGAGTTTTAGAAAGATTTGTGTGAAAGTGTGAATTATGACATGAATTTTTGTGTGTAGGAGAGGACCTGTGTTTGGATTCAAGAGAATGCACGGATTCCTTAATACAGACCCAAACGACGTGGTGTTGTCGATTTACAGGGACATCGGTTCTTGGAAAGAGTTTTTGGCTTCAGAGGATCTCAAACCTAAAACGGATTTGATGGCTTTAGTAATTCAAGTCCTGGGGAACAAAATTTGCTCTGATGATGTTACATTAAAGCAGCAACAGGTAGACATTTTGTTGCGGACATTTGTACAGGAGTTCATGACGAAGATTTTCGAACAATGCTCAGCGATATGCATGGGGACTAGTGTTCTTCCTCGGCGGAGATATACTGCGTAAGACTGCCGATAGAAATAACTTATATTTTGTAGAATATTAAGAATACGAAAATATCCTTAATTTTTTAAATTATATTATTTAGTGACAACTTGATGGAAGTTGACTCTACTCCAATCACTTTTCTTTCCAGTATTTTTCAATACTGCAATTTTGTGTGCAAAAAAATGCCTGAAACTGCTTTGGATTACTTGTCGCAAATAGTAGCTCCAGCATTTGGTGCGATTTCGAGTATTTCCGAAGATTCAAACGATGGAAGTTCGACCAATTTAAGAGAAAGATTTGTGGGGCTGAAGTCAGAGCTTTCTAGTCTGATGAAAAAGAGGGAGGCAAAACCAGCAGCGCGCTGTCACAGGTTTGATGAAATGTCTGAAGAATTTGTCCAAGAACTCCACAACATGGATGCTCCAAACGATTACAAGGAAATACCAATCATCCCATCCGCCAAGGAACTTTTGTCTCGCGAAGAAACATTTTTGCGACCCAATATTGTTCGTGGATCGTATAAAAGTGCTCAGCATTACTTGGATACACAATTTCGACTACTGCGTGAAGACTTCGTGCGTCCGTTGAAAAACGGTATTCAGAATTTTATGCAGTTTAAAGTCGACTACTTAGCGCGTAAGAAGAAATTACCAATGGGGGAAATCCGTATCTACCCTGATGTCCAGATTGTGAACGCTGAGCTTGTTAGAGACGAATGCGTTTACACAGTACAGCTGCCGGAACAGACGTATAAAAGAATTAAGTGGGATAAATCAAAGCGCCTGCTGACTGGGTCTCTCCTAGTTTTCACTCAACCTCCAGATTTTTTTCAGGAGACATTTTTCGCAGTCGTAGCAAGTAGAAAAGTTGAAGAGCTTTCGAAAGGATTATTGAGTTTGACGTGGGAAGGTCGACAACCAACCTGGGACAAGGACGAGGAGTATCTAATGGTGGAATGTGAAGTTTACTTCGAATCGTACAGGTCGGTAAACGAACGACCGTAATATTTACACTAAAATATGTTGCCTTAATCGCATCCTAACTGATTCCTATTTTATGTAGACACACGCTTCAAACACTTAAGGATCTCGAATTAGAAACTTTCCCTATGTGCAAGTTTATAGTTGAGGGTTCCACAGATGTGAGGCCTCCACAATATCTGGAAGCAGTTCGAGGAATGGTGCAGATGAAAATAATGGATGGAAGTACTGTGACATTTTCCCCACTAATGAGAGAACATTGGCCGTCACACGAGCAATTAGGATTAGACCCCAATCAATACGAAGCATTCAAAGCCTCATTAACTACTCAATTCGCCATCATTCAAGGTCCTCCGGGCACTGGAAAAACGTATTTGGGGCTGAGAATTGCTGAAACTCTACTGAGCAATGAAAGTGCCTGGAAGACTCAATCAGATGGGCCTATCTTTGTAGTTTGTTACACTAATCATGCTCTCGATCAATTTATGGAAGGGATTCTTCAAATATTGGAGGATCAGACCGAGGAAGGAAATAAGTTTGATCCATCATGTATGATTCGTGTTGGAGGCCGTTCAAAATCAGAAGTCATGCAGAAATTTTCTCTCATTAACATTTTGAAAAATAGGACGTTAATGCAGAAAATGCCTAAAAATTATTGGCCTTTACGGAACGAGGCCATGGATAATATAACTGATTGGCGTAATGCTCGATCTAGTATGATGACTGCAGTCATGGGATTACGAGATGTCCAAGGTATAAAACGCTTGTCAGTGCTCAACATGAAGTTAAAATATTATAATGAAATTATATTTAATATTTATAGGAATTATTAACTTCGAGGCACTGGAAGTGTTCGATAACTTACGAATCGAGTTTCCTTCAATTATTTGGAAGCACTTAAGCGATGTATCTTGGTTCGGCTTCACCGATCAGATTAATGAACATAGTGTTGAAGCTATTTTATTCGGGTGGTTTGAAATAAGGCAGACTTCAGGCAAAAAAGTGAAGAAGGTTGTTCATAACCAACCAAAACGGCCAGAAGAAAACCGAGACGATGATGACGAAGAAGATTATGATGTCGACGAATTACTCGCTCAACGAGATTTGGAAGACATTTGGGCTGAAGCTGATAGCCGTGCTCCTGCAAATATGGGACAACATATTAGATATATTTCAGGGTTTTCTCTTCGTGACGTCAGTAACGAGTTGAAGAAAATTGACGCTTCAATAGCTCAACTGCGGCAAGAGAAAGAATCGGCTAAAAAAAATCACGACATGCATAGACTGGAGAGGGATAAACAGTTGGCCTCTTGTAGAAGAGATTTGCTAAACGAAATATTTCGGCTGTACCGCGAAGACCGACTTGTTTTACCAAATGTAAAACCGTTATTAGAACAGCTGCAGACGGAAGCTGGTGGATTTAGAATACCGAACCTCCAGAGACTTGAGATTGCTAAAAAGTGGGCATTATTTTTTGAAGTTGTCGAACGTGCACGAGTACTTTGCGCCGAAAGAGTGCATACGATTGAGGAGAATCTTAAAGCTGAACAGCAAAATCTCCACCAAATACGGCGATTCGGTGAAGGGCACATCTTAAAGGGGAGTAAAGTTGTGGGAATGACAACTACAGGTGCTGCTAAATACAATGATTTAGTCAAAATGATGGAGTCTAAAATTGGTAATAATATATTACTTAACTTACATTTTGCTTTCATGACAAGCTATACGGTTTAATTGCCTTTTTAGTGATTGTTGAAGAAGCAGCAGAAGTGTTAGAGTCTCATATAGTGACATGCATAACGAAGCATTGTCAGCATCTCATTTTAATAGGTGATTGATCAAAGCAATTAAAAACGAGAGTAGGTAGATATTTCGTGAAAGTAGTATACAATTGATGGATATTCTAGGTGATCACAGACAGCTTCGCCCAAATACAACAGTTTATGACTTAGCAAAGAAGTTCCATTTGGATATTTCTTTATTTGAAAGAATGATCAACAACCAACTCAATTGTTACCAGTTAAAGGTGAAACAGAGTTATAAAGGTACTATTTTTGATAAGCGTTTTAGAGTTTAATATTTGTACTCTTTATAGGTACAACATCGTATGCGCCCTGAAATTGCAAACTTGGTTGTTGGTACAGTGTATAAGGAGCTAGAGAATCATCTATCTGTACTCAGATATCCAAAAGTGATGGGAGTGACGGAGAGCCTGTATTTTTTCTGTCACACGGAATTGGAGAAATCTGTAATATATTATATAATCGAATATGATATTAATATAAACTACATGTGGGAAGTTCATGACTATCGCAAATTATTCCAGGATTCCGACTCTATGAGTAAATCTAACGAGTTCGAAGCTAATTTCCTGTCCTCGCTTTGCCGATACCTGCTTCTTCAGGGGTACCAACCACACCAAATCACAGTTTTGACAACATACACTGGACAGATGTTCTTGTTGAAAAAGACTTTCAGAAATCTTCCTAATTGTAAAGATGTGAAAATAACTTGCGTGGACAATTTTCAAGGAGAAGAAAACGATATAATTCTACTTTCGTTGGTACGATCGAATGTGGATAGCAAAATAGGGTTCCTCAATGTAGACAACCGAGTTTGTGTGGCTTTGTCAAGAGCAAAGTAAGAATATAGTAGATTCGGTAACACAGCTGACGAATGGAGTGAATATTTGTCACTTGTTTATTTTTATTTATTTATTTGGCAGACATGGACTTTACATAGTTGGAAATATGAATATGCTGTCCCAGAAAAGCAGAATATGGTCACAAATTCAAGACAAGTTAACTCTTAAGGCGCAAACTGGATCATCCATGTTCTTAGAATGTCAGATCCATGGAACAGTCTCGGAAATCCAAAAGGAGGAAGACTTTCGAGTTAAAGTACCTGAGGGCGGGTGTAACAAGACGTGTGATACAGTTCTTCCCTGCACTCACAACTGCAGCAAGGTGTGCCACACTCTAGATATTGAGCACAAGAACTACCGCTGCCAGTTCCCATGTCTTCTCCAATGCCCGAACCAGCATGACTGCACAGCAAAGTGCTTCAGAAAGCCATGCCCGCCTTGCAATATACGAATTCCAAAAGCTTTACAGTGTGGTCACAACGCAACTGTGGAATGCTGGAGAGATGAAAACACAATAGCCTGCACATTTATTGTTGAGAAAGTACTTCCATGTGGGCACCGTGAAGATATGGCCTGCTTCAAGGATCCAGGGGATTTTATTTGTAAAGTGGAAGTAGATAAAGAGATGCCTTGCTTGCACAGACGAACAGTCCAGTGCTGTGTTGATGCCGCTAGCCTGACGTGCAAAATTATAGTAGCAAAAACTCTTCCCTGCGGTCATCAACAAGATGCAGAATGTCGGTTTCAACCTGATGTTATCAAGTGCCAAACCCGAGTGAATAAACTGTTCAACGAATGTGGACATTCCGTAAGTTTGTGCGAATAATCTTATACCTAAATATTAAGCAATGCACAAGAGCATTAATTGATGTATTTCTTCCTTTTCAGAGGGAAGTCAAATGCTGCGAAAAAGATAAACCTGTGACCTGTGTGACACCTTGTCCAGACCGACTTGCTTGTGGCCACGCTTGCACACGATTGTGCCATGTGAACGACAATCCCACGCACGTCGGATACGTTTGCAGGAAAGAGTGTGCCAGGACTTGTCCCGGAGGTAATATTTTCCACCGAACGATTAGTGCTAAGACGTCTTTAGTTTCTGATATTTTGAGCAGAAGGAGCCCACAAATGTGAGAAAAAACACAAATGCCACACAAAGTGCCCCCCATGCACTGAAGAAGTTGAGAGAAGACTGGAAAAATGCGGTCACATTGCTCGAATGCCCTGCTCTAATGACCCACTTGCGTACGAATGCCTTTTGAAATGTGAAAAACGACTCGAATGCAATCACACTTGCCAAAACCTCTGCTTCCAAGATTGTGGACCATGCACTGTAAGGTTTGAAGCGTGCCCAACTAGTAGAATATTATGAATCAACGTCTTGGTGTCTGTGATAGATTCCAGTCAAGAAGAGGATTCGGGAGTGTACTCATCCAATAGAAGTACCATGCAACGTATTTCCTAGTAGGGACTTGTGTGAAGTTATGGTGAAGCCAGCGAGAACTGCAGCATGCGGGCATACGGATGCTGAAGTTCCCTGTAAAATTAGCCTAACTGGTAGTTATCCAACTATTCAAGGAAAGTTATGGTTATAATAATTGTGTTATTATAATCGGGATTTTTCTTTTAGTGTCGAGTGAGAATATCATGCTTCAGTACTGCAATCATCCATGTCAAACAACATTCGAAGAAGAAATTGGAGGTTGTGGACATGCTTGTCTCGGAACTTGTAATTCTTGTATGCAAGGGCGTTTTCATGAAAAGTGCAAGTCGCAATGTGGTAAAACTCTTGTTTGTGGTCATATGTGAGTAATTGAGTACCTTTCACCCCTCCATCAATTTCAATTACGAGCTATGTGGTGTATTAAATCGTAAAATGCTCTTCGTGTAGATGTGAGTTTCCCTGCTCAAAATCTTGCCCTCCTTGTGGCAAGGATTGTATGATGAAGTGCGAGCATTCTGTGTGTAAAAAGAAGTGTGGAACCCCGTGTCAGGATTGCAACGTAAGTATTCTGCGAAGTAAAATGGGACGCATTAGTTATCAAACCCAATTAACCTTCGTGTCTATGTGTTACCATTAGGAAACGTGCCCTTGGCAGTGCCTTCACAAAAGATGTTCCAAATTGTGTAGGGAAATGTGTGATCGTGAGCCCTGTAACATTCCATGTGCACAAACTCTTAGTTGTGGACATCCTTGCATCGGATTCTGTGGCGAACCATGTCCTCCACAGTGTAGATTATGTAACAAAAAGGAGTTAACCGAATTCATTTTGTTCGGCAATGAGGAAGATGACGATGCCCGTTTTGTTCTGCTTCCTGACTGTGGGCATGCGATCGAAGTAGAAGGCCTTGAACATTACATGAGAATGTCTCAGGATGAGGGAGAAATTGGAATCAAGCTATGCCCTCGTTGTCGGTCTGTCATAAAAAATTGTCGACGGTTCAACAACGCCATAAAGACAAGACTCAATGACGTAGTACTAGTAAAACAACGTGTCTTTGGAAATCAAAAGAAAGTCGCTGTCATTCAAGCCGGTTTGATAAAGAAACTACGTTGGGAAAGCGACTCACTAAAAAGATATTTCCCTACATTGCATGATTTTCTTTTTGGATTGGTTGTTGAAACTGTCCCTGTGAGCAGAGGGGGTAAAGATGAGAGACACTTTCCGAAACAGGTACACTTACCAAAAGGAATTTACAATGTGTAGAATGTAACGAACTAACAGTAAAAAAAACAATATATTCTAGGTTGACGAATATACAATGGACAGTATCACTGCTGTCTCTAAGTCCGCAGACGAGGCTGTGAAAGTTATTTTAAAAAACAAGCTGCGACCGGAATTATCTCGTGATATTCAAAATCGGTATAGGCAGTTGTTCCAAAAAGTAACAGCTCGTCAATTACCGTATGGACGCTTGGAATTGGAAGACTTGAATAGGGAATTAGACCGTGTTTTTGATTTGGAACAAGCTTATCTCAGGCGCTCTTCGCCGCAGTTTGGTGACGGTCACGCAAAGGCAGATCCAATTTATGACTTGGTGCTCAAAGCTATCTTGACAAACACACCATACACACAGTCGAGAAAGATTCTAGTACGCACATTATTTAAAGTAAGTACCAACCAGTTTCGATGATCTTGGAAGCTATAGCCAAGAACTTTCTTCAGATTTATATTTTCTTGTTCGCAGCAATTAGAAGACGTTCTCAAAACCGGACTAGGCATATCGGGCGCAGAAAGACAGCAAATAATTCAAGCTTTAGGAATGCGGCAGGGTCACTGGTACAAGTGCCCTAATGGCCATATCTACGTCATTACTGAGTGCGGTGGAGCTAACCAAGTGGGAACATGTAACGAGTGTGGGGCAGCTATAGGCAAGTTGTATTTTTTTGTATAGTATTTGTCATTTTTGATGCCTGTTTAATGTGTTTAACTTAATTTAATATTTTGCATTAGGTGGAAGTAATCATTCTCTTCTGCAAGGCAACAATATGGCTTCTGAGATGGACGGTGCTGTGCGACCTGCGTGGCCTACTATGTTGAACCGCTGACGCTGAGAATTATATCAACTGTGTTTATTGAAATTACTTTCATGGACTGATGTACAGATTGAATAAAGAATCGAATGAATATAATACATTATTAATAATACAAATTCATAATCATAATTCATCATGCGGTGAGATAGAGAAACAGGCATCAAAACCATCCGTGGACAAGAAAGGACAAAGCGCCAGCCATAGTCTGCGAAACCAAAACGTTTTCTGCTTATTGCTCGGGAATTGCATGTGCAATCTGATCTTGCGTGCAATTTTCTTAAACTTGAGTGCTGGAAGAGCTTTTCGCTTTGTACTTTACATCAACTCAGCGTGAGTACATTTCCCTGGCCTGCACTTGTTGCAGTGGGGAAGTCGGAGTCGATCACTCGATCTATCTCTATCCCATTGCAGTGCATTTAGTACCATTGATATTGCATGTGAGGTGTGAAGTACTGTGAAGTGTCAAAAGACATGAGAGCGTTCAGTCAGTTAGTTCCGTCGTATCATTCACTATCTACGAGCGTGTAATCTTCGAAATAATTAATCTTCGACTTCATCACACGGTTTGATAAATAACATTTCCTGAATCTCTCCTTCCTTCGGGACTTTCTTATCCAATTCTACCGACGAGACTTCACGCATTCGTGTCGCCATTCTTGTCATGTTGTCGGCTTAGACGACACTCAACTCAACAGCTGAAGTGACATCGCGTGAACTAAAGGAACGATTGGTCCCACAACTAAACTTTGGATGTGTGATAAAATGAAACTGTTGAGCTGAAGGCGCTGAAGCTCTGTCTCTGTGAAACTGTGTGATGTGAAGCCACACTTAAAACTGAAACACTATTCGGGAGTTCAGCATGTTTCCTCAGGGTCGTGGGTCCGAGAAAGCGCAAAGCAGAGGCCGTGGGGGGCAGAGAGGTGAGCGGGGACAAAGCCGAGGTCATGGGGGCGAGAGGGGGCGAGGCAGAGGTCACGGCGGTATTCCTTCGTGGAGAACCCGGGAGGAATCTTCTCAAGGAGACAGTTGGGAGGGTGGAACTTCATGGCGAAGCGATGGGCCGTCGAGAAGCGACTTGAGAGGAGGGAGAGGCCACAGTTTGATGGAAAGGGGCAATCGACGTGGACGTGCGAATGCGTTGAACGGTCTGCTCGCAAGGAACCCGGAACATTATATTAGCAGTGATCGAGGTACAGGATTCCGGCAGCAGAAAGGACCCCAGAAACCATCCACCAGAAAGTTAGTTTCTACTTTTGCATATCAGAGTTGTGCTTCTTGAAGTTATCCCTCACAAGTTAACTTAATGTGCTGTTTACTTGGGCTATGACAGAGTTTCGGAAGTATTCACGAGGAAGATACTTGTGGAGTACTTGAGGATGGAACCTAACTGCGTGATTATGTCGCTTTGTACGGTGATTAAGAAGTGGAATGAGTTTCTCTCATCTGACGAAGACATGAAGTCGGACTCAGGTCTTCTCACTTTGGTGCTACAGATTCTTGGAGACAAAATATGCTCAGACGATGTGACTTTAAGTCAGCAGCAGATCCAGATATTAACTGGCACAACGTCAACGCAATTTAGAACAAGGTTGGTAGAATACTGTACAAGAATTACTTTGGGACTGGCACCTGTTGTAGCTCAGGAACCTCGTGAAGACGCCGGAGCCTCTACTGCTTTGTAAGCTTTAAATGTCGCGATATCATTATAACCATATTACTGGAGATAGACAGTTGGATAAAATAAGATCTTTTTGTGCAAAGGGACTTTGTTGAAGTGGATTCTTCCCCTGTCACATTTCTGACGAATTTATTCACTTACTGTACCTTCCTATGCAACAAGATGCCGGAGACTTCAGTGGACTACTTGCAAGGAGTGATTATTGCTGCCACAATTGCAATCATCAGCTCGGGTGAAAACTTTACTCCTGTGAAGCAGCAGCAGCTTAAGGATGACTTTAATGGTTTGAAGACACACATTGGGGAGCTTGTGAAGAGAAAAGAAAAATGTGCTAGACTGTTTCGACCGTCTTATGACAATTTCCTGACTGAGGAGGAGCAACAAGAGCTTCATGCGATGGAAGCCCCCGATGACTACAGAGACATCCCTGTTATCCCTTCCGTAAAAGAATTGCTTTCTAAAGAAGATGTATTCTTACGTCCGAATATTGTCAAAGGAGCTTACAGCAGTCCTTTGCATTACTTGGATGTTCAGTTTCGACTTTTAAGAGAAGATTTTGTGCGACCATTGAGACAAGGGATCCAAGATTTTCTAAGATATCGGAATGAATATCTTTCCAGAAAGAAGCGTTTGCCAAATGGGTCCGTCAGAATTTATCCGGACATTCGCATCGTTGGTGCGGAACTTGCGAGGGACACTTACGTCTATAAAGCTGAATTACCTGAGAATTCATATCGGAGGGTTAATTGGGAGAAGTCAAAACGACTTATGTCAGGATCCCTTGTGGTGTTCACTGCCGACTTTTTTGTTACAACTTTTTTCGGGATTATTGGTTTCCGTAACCTAGTGGAACTTCAAAAAGGCATTTTAAGCTTTACGTGGGTAGGAGCACCGCCAGTGTGGGACAGAAATGTGCTTTACTTAATGATCGAATGTGAAATATTCTTCGAGCCCTACAGGTAAATATACGAATTACTGCAAATTAAATAGACATGAAGTCTAAAGAACCGTTGCCTTTTGAAGAATTACTTAATATCAAAAATATTAATTTTTTAGGCACACACTAGAAACGTTGAAGGTTCTGAAGCTCGAGGAGTTCCCGATGTGTAAATTCATCGTTGGCGGATCTTCTGAAGTTGCTATTCCCAGCTACTTGATCAGTGATGAGAAATTAATGACAATAAGACTCAAGGACAGCAGCAATCGAACTTTTCCCCCTAAGAAAATTGAAGATTGGCCGAGCAGTGACGAGTTAGGACTTGACTCCAATCAATTTAATGCTTTTCAAGCTGCTCTGACATCCCAGTTTGTAATTATTCAAGGACCTCCAGGGACGGGGAAAACATTTTTGGGATTGCGAGTAGCAGAAGTCCTTCTGCAAAATAGCAATCTATGGAAAGAAAGTTTGTCAGATGATGGTCCAATATTTGTGGTATGCTATACGAACCATGCATTAGATCAATTTCTAGAGGGAATTTTGGACATCATGAGAACAAAGCTTGATAGAATGTTTCTTAAAGATAGCTTTGATAGCTTCGGTAAAAAACTTAAGAGAGATATAGATCCCTCAGCTCTGATTCGTGTGGGAGGACGTTCAAAATCTGAGGAGCTCCAAACTGAATTTTCCCTGAGAAACGTCACTAAACTGATGAAAGATAGAAGCATGTTATCACATGATTACCGAGACAATGAGTATACGGCGAGAAGAAAAGTGATATTTCTTCAGGAGTCTAGGCAGAATCTACTAGGCGAATTTCAGGCTTTGAAAAATAGTGATGGTAATTTGCATTCTTTAATACATGGTATGCGTGGGAAGGTTCCGTGGCGGAACTCTGCCGTTCAGATTCGAAAGTAGTTTAAAATTCCATTTATCATTACAGGTATAGTAAACTTCCAGAAACTCGAAGTGTTGGAGGAGTTGAGAAAGGAGTTTCCTGAAGAACTGTTGACATGTTTGAGTAATATCAACTGGCTGCAACTTATTTCCAAAAACTTCACAGCTCAAACTGATTTAAATCTCATTGTGAATGATTGGTTCGAGTTTGAAACGAATTCTCGTGATGATACAATTGATGTGGGCTTCAGCCTCTGGGAAATTGACACATTCATGAATGATGAACCAGAAATCAAAATACCGCAAGATGTATCGACAGTGCTGGATGTTGTTGAAGAAGATTATGACGTACAAGAAATACTTGATCAACGAATGGTAGATGACTTGTACGTAGAAAATACTTCGAGCCAGCCAGTTGGTAAACAAAAGGAGGGCTTATTCATGGACGGTTGGGCAATCAGTGAGTGTCAGCGTTTTTCTTCTGATCTCATTGAAGCAATGGATTATTTGTATAACCAAAGGCTAGGAACTGAGCCTTCAGAGGCAGATTTACGTCTTC
Organism: Isotomurus maculatus; assembly: GCA_034696585.1. Classification (NCBI taxonomy): domain Eukaryota; kingdom Metazoa; phylum Arthropoda; class Collembola; order Entomobryomorpha; family Isotomidae; genus Isotomurus; species Isotomurus maculatus. The sequence continues at coordinate 12,403 of JAQGAC010000587.1, forward strand.
ATATTGACGCGAAAATGGGAGCTTTAAACCAAAAGCTGGAAATGTTGCCCCGTAAAGAAGCAATTCTGCAGAAACTATTCAAAGCCCATAATACTGGATTACTCAAGTTACCAAATATTCAGGAATTTATCCTAGAGTTAAAAGACAAGCTTGAAGCAATTGAGGACGCAAATTGGGTTCAATCGATAGAAAATCAAAAAGAAAACAGAGAGAAATTAATGGCTTTGGATATAAGAAAACGATGGGCTTTGTACTTCACAGTAGCGGAAGCAGCAGCAGCTCTGTTTCCTGCTCAACTTCGAATGTTGGATAAGGAAATCCTGGAAGCTGAAAAGAAATTGTGTGAAATCCAAAGATATGGACAAGGATTGGCCTTAAAATCTGCCAAAGTGGTGGGAATGACAACAACTGGAGCAGCGAAGTATCATGATTTGGTGAAGATGATGAGAGCTAAAATAGGTAACGGCTGACGGCTCTGGCTGGTCTTAATGACGGCTGTACTTAGTGACTTGAACTTACTGCCGCAACTCGGTCTAGTCAATTATGTCAATGTTTTCTTTTAATGAATTTCAGTTATTGTAGAGGAGGCCGCTGAAGTGCTGGAGTCTCACATAGTGACATGCATTTCCAAGTACTGTGAACATCTTATCCTGATTGGTAATGATTTTGAAGTAGAGAAGTTTTGACGTACGGTTCTCGAGTATTATTATATATAAGAAAATCTCGATCTGATATAAATAGGAGATCACCTACAACTTCGTCCGAGTACCACAGTTCATCAATTAGCAAAGCAATACAAGTTGGAAATCTCATTATTTGAGCGAATGCTTAATAATGACCTTAGTTGCTATCGCTTAAAGGTACTTGCATGAGAAGGGATGCTTTTCTTATTATCATCCTCTATCTAGCTGTAAAGTTTTTAATTTGTTTATAAATTTAACAATTAACAATTTACTACTCTTATAGGTGCAGCACAGAATGAGACCAGAAATAGCAAATTTGGTTGTAGGAACAGTGTACGATGAATTGGAGAACCACACATCGGTTACACAATATCCTCATGTGTTGGGAATGTCGAAAAACCTATTCTTTATGAATCATAACGAACCAGAGAAATCTGTAAGTAGCAGTAGTAAAAGTAACATACGTGAGTAAATTTGAACTATAATTGGTTTCTATTTAGGACCCAGACTCTCTAAGCAAGTCTAATGCGTTTGAAGCTCGGTATGTAGTTTCCTTGTGCAAGTACCTCTTGGCTCAGGGTTATAGTTCGGACCAGGTCACCATTCTGACGACATATACAGGTCAAATGTTCGTGATCAAGAAAGTTGTGAATGAAATGCTGGGCTGCAGAGTTAAAGTTACTTGCGTCGACAACTACCAGGGAGAAGAAAACGATATAATTTTACTATCACTGGTCAGATCAAACCCAGAAGGAAACATAGGCTTTCTGAAGGTCGATAATCGAGTCTGCGTCGCCTTATCCAGGGCTAAGTAAGTAATTGGCAAGCAACAGTCACAATCAGTCATTTAATGCATGCAGTTTGAGGATATGAGGACAGGAATTTAAAATACTGACTTCTTTCATCTGGTATGTTTAGAATCGGCCTGTATATCTTCGGAAACATGAAAATTTTATCCGACAAGAGTAAAATATGGCCGAAAATTAATGAAAAACTGCTCGCAAGAGATGAAATAGGATCCACAATTTCCATTAAATGCCAGATTCATGGAGGAATAAGAGAAGTTAAGGATGAAAGAGATTTCCAAGTTGCAGCTCCAAGAGGAGGATGTCTGAGGGACTGTGACACGGAACTCGAATGCGGTCACAAATGCTCCCTTGTGTGCCATATAATTGACAGAGATCACAAAGAATATCAATGTCGGGAACAGTGTACCAAGAAATGCTCGAATGATCATCCGTGTGTAAAGAAGTGCTTCAAAGAGTGCCCACCATGTTGTGTTCAAGTGGAGAATACGTTGAATTGTTTGCATGTGGTTCGAATGCCATGTTATTGGGACGCCACAAAGTATGATTGTGCTGAATTGGTTTTGAAGTCACTTCTTTGCGGCCATGAAGAACAGTTGCGGTGTTCTATGGATCCCAGCAATTACAAGTGTCTTAGGAAGTCTATAAAGGAGCTTTCTTGTAAACACGAGAAGGAAGTCGAGTGCCATGAAGATTTGTCTGCCATACGCTGCAAAATACTGATGGATAAAGTCCTTCCATGTGGTCACAGTCAACAGGTCGAATGTTGGAGAGATCCAGGAGATGACAAGTGTCAAACACTTGTTATGAAAGAATTTGAAGATTGTCACCATCGGGTAAATCACTCTCTTTGCAATTAAACTCAACTTGAAGTACAACTAATTTGATAATGCAGATGGAAGTCCAATGTTGGAAGAGAAATACAAAATTGCAGTGCATGGAAATTTGCCAAAGGGCAATGAATTGCGGTCATAATTGTCCCCAATTCTGCCACACAGATAGAGATCCTAATCATCTACTGTATAAGTGTGAACAACCTTGCACAAAGAAATGCAGCGGAGGTGAGACTGACATACACTGGTGAAATAATAATATTGTGCTCCTTAATCGGACTACAAATTCCCATACAGAAAATCAGCATGAGTGTACCAACCGTCATTTGTGCTACCAGAGTTGCCCTCCATGCAAAGCAAAAGTTCACCGGATTCTTGAGGGATGTTATCATCTTGCGGAAATGAATTGCAGCTCAGATTACCTAACTTTCAAGTGTAAGGACAAGTGCAGTGCAATCTTGGAATGTGGCCACAAGTGTCCTCAAATGTGTTCCCAGCCTTGTGGTGGCTGCAAGGTAAGTGTATAATCAAAATTCACTGCTTACAAAATTGCATATGTTCCAATCATTTTAATTTACACTTTAATTTTAGGCGAATGTTCCGAAGTTGGTTGACGAATGTGGCCACGAGATAAATTTCCCATGCAGTCAAACACCAAGGAGGAGTGCATGTGTTACTTTGGTTCATCCGGCTGTGACTCCGAAATGTGGACATTCCAACATTGTAGTCCCCTGTTCAATCAGCGACCACGGTTGGTGTATTTTCCAAATATTTATCTTCCGGACGAAACATTTGTTGTAATTGCGGACTTTAATGTAGTTACCGGAGAGGAATTGACAACAAAATATTGCAAAGAGCCGTGTCTCACTGAACCACTAAGCTGTGGTCATAAATGTCAAGGAAATTGCCAGCAGTGCTATCAGGGTACTTTGCACGTTAAATGCTCTTCAAAATGTGGAAAAATTTTGATTTGTGGACACAAGTAAGAGCACGATATTACGTAATGCACTGACATGCATGCCTACAGACTTTACTTTGTTTCTAGTTGCAAATCCACTTGTTCCATTTCTTGTCCTCCGTGCATGGACAAATGTTCACTGGGATGTGAACACACTCGATGCAAGATGAATTGTTCATCAGCCTGTAAACCCTGCAAGGTAGTGTATTTTAATCGTACAATTACTGAGGTAAATGCTAGGTAATATCAAATCAAGCTCATGACTGCCACCTATTTTTTTCAACACAGCAAAAATGCACCTGGCAATGCGAACACAAACAGTGCACAAAGCTCTGCAATGAAATATGTGACAGAGATCCTTGCAGCGAGCCGTGTTCAGTTTTGTTACCTTGTGGTCATCCGTGTCTTGGATTTTGCGGTGAAACATGTCCCACTCTCTGCGGAGTTTGTAATGAGCAGGAAATTGATGTCGGAGATCAGGATGCCCGATTTGTCCTTCTTCCAGACTGCAACCATACTATCGAAAGCAGTGCTCTTCAAGCTTACGTTGATTCCAGCCTTAGTGAAGTCGGAATGCTGGCTTGCCCGATTTGCTCGTCAGTGATTGTCCGATGTCGGAGACTAAACAATATAATTAAGTCAAGAATTGCTACCATCACTTTGATAAAAACGGAAATTTTAAAAAGTTTCAATAACGTGAAGGAGCATCAGAGCATTCTCATCAACAAGATTCAGCAAATTGATGCAGCTAAAAAGCACGAAAAGACTGTAGCGAATGTCTTTCCAGCGTTGTATTCCAAACTAGCAAGTCAGGTTACAAACAAAGCGGCTAGGAAAAACAAGAGAGGAGTCATCACTGGTTTCAAGTATTCTCAACTACAAATTGAAGGGCCTGAGTTGGAGACAGTGCTATTTCTATTTGATGTAGCCTCTTCAGCTGCAGACTTACTTATCAAGACAAGCTTGCAGAAAGGCCTGTATAATGAGTTGAAGAAGATGTACGCAGAAGTTATAGACAAGCAGTTCTTGCATCTTCGTCATCCTCTTGGAATATCTGAATTTCAGGACATTAACACTCAATTGGAGCGACTGAGTACCATTCGACAACTTTTCGTCTTGAAATCATCATCCGAATTCTTCGAGCACCGGAACAAGATACGACCGCTGTATTATCAAATATTGAATCTGCTTGAAGACTACAATGTCCACAAGAAACTTGTTACAGACCTTCTGAAGGTATCTTATTTGCGTTTTATTGATGCAAGTGCATTATTGGCTTCTAACAGACGGACTCGTTTAAAAATACTTACTATGAATTTTTTGTTTGTTTAGAGTTTGAAAAGCGATTTGGAAATCGGAGTTGAATTTGAATACCATCCTATACAGATTTCGACGCTTGTTTATGGCTATCAACTAGAACTGTGGACTAAGATGACCGATAATCAGGTTGTGGCAATAATTTAAATATTGAGTATTTTACCGTGGAAAGCTATGGTGGTGAGAGTTTTGCAATGTGCTATGATTTATTTGTTGCTTAACTTTCTTCGATTTTAATCTTATAAGAATTTCATGGTGTGTTCCTCATGCAAAGACTGAGACAAGTGTTTATATCTCTAGTCGTACGTAAGCAATAAATACGCCTGAATAAAATGACCTGAATAAATTGATATAAGATTGTCTGCAATGTAATTCAGAACAGTTTCATAAACAATTGGGATTCATTACAATTCGCAAGTGCAAACACAATCAGTTGCATCTTTCATAATGCCGAGCAAAGATTGTCTCGTGCATATTGTTAGTAGGTTTCTCATGTACTTTGTACTAATTGGACTAATATCAGTTGAGATTTCACAAGCGTTCGTATCCAATAATTTTTCACGATCAGATAATCAACTTATAACAAAATTGTATCTTGACACCCTCCATTCAAAATACTCGTCCACCCTATCAGGAGAACATTTCAAATTGGTTGATTCACCGACCATCACGATAGTTTGTAAGGACAATGCGAATATTTCGCTGGAGTTGGGTGTGGCAGCTGACAATGAAATCAGAAGCCAGCCTCTCATCATCATTCCCTCGGAACAAGTGGAACTTCCTCTCTTTCCAAATGTGCGGAGTTACTTCGTGTTAGTGGGAGCGAATTCCACTTCCCCTGAACCTGATGTAACAGATCCCACGCATTTTTATACAGCATCTTTGGTTCACATTAGGTTGGTACGTTGTTTTGTATTACAGTTCGATCAAGTCTGATTATATTGATATGAAAGAATTAAGAATTTAACGGATTCTGATAGGGAATTGGTGAATGAAACCGAATCGGTACTCGAGTGGGAGGCTTTAGAAATCTGCGTGCATATAAATGAACCGAGTTTTGCTGCAGCATTGGTCATCCAACAAGATTTTGACGGATATGAGGAAATATTCCCGTTACTATTTGTCCCCAAAGACACGGAAGACGGTAATTCTGTACTTTCTGGAGTACTGAGCCCAAACAAAACCGGAACAGTGACGAACATCTCCAGAACGGACGAAGCTGACGACACACTGAACGATCAGCCTGACAAAAGAAGCAGTAGTAAAAACGAATATTCAAAACAGAAACACAGAAAACTGCGGTTTCGAAATCTTATTCTTCCTGAGAGCCAACGGATTTACACAACATTTCGATATACCCGTCATTCTGCAGGGGAACTAGGAGAACTCCATCCCCCCACTGATCAACAGACAGACTCTCCGTACATATCAGAGCTTAAAGCAGTTGCAATTCACTACATGACTGGCTTTGGTAGCAACTGTCCATCCGAACCAAATTCACTTGTTGGAGTGTCACTGTCATCCGAAGATAAGGACGAGAAATCGTATCAGGAAATTGTTGACTTTTACCTGACTCTTCTGAACTTAAAATGCTACCCGTCTTTGCTCAACAACACAATTAGATTGTTTAAAAGTGGAATTCTAATTCCCACAAGGGGATGGAACGTGGTCCTCAATCAAACCAAAGCTTATACGTAAGCTATAATATTGACTATATCTCACAATACCCCAATATATTCTAAGCTATAGAATTTTTTCAGGGTGCAGCGTATCTTGTCACCAAACGAGTTCGAGGAGATCATTTCAGCCTTCTACTTCACTTCCTTTTCGAAATCATACCTCACCTTGATAAGCAACAAATCTCCTGTCACATCAACTCCTTCGGGGAAGCTTATCTCGTCAAGCTCAAGACTCATTTCTCTGTTTACACTTAATTTACTAGAACTATTCCCCCATTACTCTACACACAAATCTTTTATTGATTTCCACCTCGTCAAAATACTTTCAAGGCTCACACAGACGTTGGAGTATTTTTACCTCACACTCCTCAATGAAGGAAATCAACTGGTGTGCCAAGTCCATGAAGAAAATCCACCGTCTCCTTGTCAAGCCCTGAGAAAGATCAAGTTCAATAATTTAATGCAAATAGCCGGATTGATTCATTTCCTCACTCATAAAATCCCTGACTTAATGTCTTTTCAAAACGACCTTGACTATAATTCCTCTTACACTGAAGACTTCAGACATCACCGAGACGAACTTCTCGATTTTGTTCGAAACTCCACAAAAAATAAATCAATAACTTAAAATGAATTTGTACGCAAAAAATCTTGTCTAGTTTGAATGACACATCTTATTCCACCAAGAATTCCTGCCAACCCACGTAAACCAGAATTACACTGCGTGGCGAATTCTCTTTAGTCGAGTGAGTTGGTTTACCAAATTACATGCAAATCAAGCCAACAAGATGTTTATAAGTTTGAAACCGAAGATCCTATTCATACATTCATAGCAGGATTGTAGTTTGTAGTTGTAGTGTTTCTATAAATTCTAGTTGTAGGAAAGTACTTTTCCAAAAGTCAGTAGGAGGCAGATTGGCTCACGGACGGAAGAGTAAGTGAGTGCGAAATGTAGCGAATAACACAACTCTGCTTACTACACACACCCAATAATAATATTCCATTACATTAAACAACATTTTTATTTTGCACAAAGAATCCCCTCGACATTCTTACAGTCATCGTCACTTCCCAACTTTGATAAGTCACCTCGACTGTGTAGCGTTTCTAGTTTCGACCGTACGAGTGAACAAAAGTTCGTTTCTACATGGCGAGCGCAAATAAACTAAACGCTGTTCAGTATTTATGTACTTATCCATTGGATACGGTCGGTGGTGGCGAAGCAAGCCGTTTGGCATTCGCTCAGAGAGACAAATATCACCCAAGATTTCCCTAAAGTATTTTTAGCATTCATATGTGCATTTTAAAGCTTACGGGAGTTTATATGACTTCGCGAGAGACTCATATGTCTTTCCGTAGGTTTGACGTGAATGTGTGGTGTTGTGTCAGATGAAATCACATCTCAGCTTCTTCAATGAATTCAGTCTATTGAGGAAGTTCGTAGAGTGCGGATTTCTCCCGAATTCTAAAGATCGGGGATTCCACCCGGTTTCCTTCACATACATTCAACAGACCTTCCGTATAATGAACTCAGTCTATCTGTTACCTTCCTTTTAATAATTCTTTTCTGGGCACCCGTCGTTCCCTCCCAGACAAATAAAAAGCCAACAACCGATTAAATTGTTTCCTCTGCTTTCTCTTCACTTTAGTGAATCGTGAGCCGTTGTGCTTCTTTGTGCCTTCATTCTTCCCTAAAAGATATGTTGTAGTTTCATTACTCTTCTGTTTCACGTCAAGAGTTGAACAGATTGTGGAGATTTGATTTGCAAGGACATTTTTCTGAAGACGTGACTTTTGGCACAGTTCTTCGTTCATATTATTATAGTGCTACTGTAAAAATGGAAGGAAACACGTTCCTTCCGGTTTACTGATTGACTTGGACCGTTTCTTGTTTCATTTCATATTTGTCTCTTCACTCAAGGACGACATTTGCACAAAAAGGAACACCACGCCCAGCCACTTAAACTCTTAAGAAGAAGTGAGCTCTGATCTCATCTTGCAAGTAAGATTATCAGCTTGGCTTTCATCTCTGCACACTTCCTTTTTTCATCTGTTTTGCTTGCAACAAGTCCAAAAACATCTGCATCAAAAACTAAACAACATGACTTTTCTAAGAATGACTAATATGTTTTTTGTTTCATTTCTAGAATCTAGACTCCAGTTCCAAAATGATGCGACCAGAGATTAATTACTATGCGTTGTTGGATATCTCATCCACAGCTACTCCCGAAGACGTGAAGGTAGCGTACAGGAAGAGGATTCTTCAGGTCCACTTGGACAAGCAGAATGATGATTCAGACTTATGTTACAAAACTATTGAAGCCTACAGAGTTCTTTCAGATCGAAACCTTAGAGCGAAGTATGACATCCAAAGGGACCCTTCGTACACAGCCTCAGAGAAGTTTGTCCCTGCTGGGGCAATTTGCTACGATGTCGGACGCAGCCAGCTTTCCAAGAGAGTTCTCGACAGTATTTCCGAGTGGAAAGTTGAGTTTGAACAGAAAACTTCCTCTGAGGGGTTCAGTGACAACTACTTTCCGTGCTTTTCAAACCTTATGGGACAGGTTATCGAAGAAGAGTCAAAGAATAACGTAAACTTTGACAAGGAAGATTCATACGCAGACACTTCCTACTTGTGCCCCATTTGTGACAAAACTTTTCTCACGGAAACTCACCATTGGGAAGAAGTCGTTTCTCCATATATTAATCTATTCGCTTGTGATAAGTCGGGCTTGGGAACAGTTCTCATGTATTTTGAGGAACTTCTTGGGGCTAAATACTTCAATTGGGATCCAAGAAACTACCCTTCACGTCTTTTAGGAATCTGGGGCTCCGATGAATGGGACCAGTTACACGAAATAGATAAAGTTGTTCAAGAAATTTTCCAGCTTCTTCCAGAGCCGGAGGATTTTTCGAATGTTCAGGAGCAGATTGAGTTTATACGAGAGAAAAAGTTTTTGAAGAAACGAAAAGGTAGTAGCAGTAAAAGTAGTCGGAGTGGTGGAAGTGGTAGGAGTAGTGTTGGAGCAAAAAGTGTTCGAAGTAAACCAAGTGACAGTGAATCAGAAGAGGAAGAGGAGTCGGAGGAGTCGGAGGAAGAATCAGAAGTAGAAGAGTCGCCAGAGGGGGAAGAAGATGAATCCGTTGAAGACGAACAATCCGAAGAAGCGGAGGAATCTGAAGAAGAATCAGAGGAATCAGTGGAAGACAATTATTCACCAGCAATTCTCGAAAGTATCTGCTTCATTTTAGAGAATGAAGATGACCAAGAGAAAGTGGTGAATCGTTTGAATGACCTTCTTATCCAAGATGACCTTATTGAAATTCTGCATATCGCCTCAGTCATGAAGAACTACTTGGAGTGTTCGCACGAAGAATGGTCTCTCTTAGC
>JAQGAC010000588.1:0-22048 GCA_034696585.1 Isotomurus maculatus
TGTGCCTCATTTTGTACTTGTACACTTTGCTTTCCCAGCTCCCACGATTATCTTTAGTTTAAAGATAGTCGATATACTCTAACTCATCGTCTCATCAGGTCTGCTGTGGATAAGGAAATGTTTCAAGGAAGAGATTATTGTGTAGAGGAGAAAGGACGGAATGAGTTTCTTCTCGGGAAATGCATCAGTCGATACTTTGAAGTCGTTAAAACGTAAGGACGTGTATATTGGTGGAACAATAGGTTTGGGAGATACTTGTCTGTTGTGTGTTTATTCTATTGGGTTTCAATCTGGCTGGTTAGTTAGTTTGGAGATTGTAAGTAAAGTTTCAATGTGTAATTCACAATGTGTGGGTTGATGTTGATCTCCAGCCTTATGTTATGTGGGCAACAAGCAGATGAAGTAAATGAATGTGTAGAGAGATCGGGTATCATCTTGTAGGCTGCATTACTAATTGTGTATCTCTCCTCGTTGAGTGTGTAAGGAAGAGAGAGAGAGAGTGTAATTTACGAGGGAGAGCCTTTTCATCTTCATCATTAGACACAAGACTTGTCTTCACGAACAAAACAACAATACACACTACCACAAAGTACAAAAGCTGGAATTCATTATTATGGATCTTTGCTAAAGTATCTTTGGCGAGGATGGGTTTTGCCATTCTGTTCTTCTTGCACAAGATGCGATGGATGTTGGTTGTTGGTGGAGAGTTCCTTTAAGTCGGTCAGGGCTGCTGGAGACTGTAGAGAAACAAATTACAATAGCCAAACTGACAAATGCCTCTCCTCTCCTTCAGATGCTTTTAGGTTTGCTAGTTTCCTCTCTGCAAGGGAGAAGTGGCTGGAAAACTGGAAGTATTGATTAGAAGACCAACTTTGCTGGGTTAAATTAGTACACCCTTCTTTACTAACTGGTATCGATTAGCTTGCCAAAATTCACTGGCTGTTGTTGTTCATGGAACATCCAGCTTGTGTTTGTGCTTGTAGGATCCTTTAGCAAATAAATGAGAATTCCTTTCTTCGAACTAACAGCAGAGATTCTTGTAAGTGTGGATTTTTACTGTGGAAAAACCTGCTGCACATGCAACACAACTTTGACATGGAAGTATGAAAGTATAAAAGATCGGTGAATGATCAAACAAAAGTTAATTGGACGTGGAAAACAAATGAAAAATTTGCTACAAGCAACAAGCGAAAACACACCAAGGAGAAACCTGAGAACCTGACTATGTTCTTAACTCATTATTCATATGCTAAAGCACAACATTAAAATCTATTTGTAAGCATAAGTAATGAAGTAATCACGTACATGGGCAAATCTCCCCTCTGGCCTCTTTTCTACCTGCCTTGCTAATTAGGAAAAGAAAAATTGTTACGCTCCGTGGAATAGAAATGTTGTTAAGTCTAATAAACATTTCTTGTCGGGTGAAATGGAATATACGGAGGAATGCACGCACAAGTGTATTGAGCTTCTTGGGTAATCCTTCGTAGAGGAGGTTAAAAAGAATCTGATAAGACGGATAAGCTTAACATTGTGCATATTGGGTGGAGTGGAAATTGTCATTGAACTTCTATTTGTTTTATTTGTAAATTATAATATCAATGGTCGACAACGAGCCGGAATCTGTCGTATTAGTAATTAATATCAGTGCGTACAAATCAACCGTTTAACGTAAAACCTTTACGTAAGAAGTTGTTTTTTGTTTTGAACTACACGAATTAATTAAAATGGAGATGTTGCGAATAGCGGTGGTTGTTTTAGTGGTTGTACTTGTGTTATTATCCCGTTATTTCATTTAATCGAATACAGATCTGCAGTGTAGATTTGTTGTGAGCTTAAGAGCTTTATTATTGAGAGTAGAATGTGAAGGCTTGCCAAACACTTGGCGTGCAATTGTCAGCACATATCACGAGAGATGTTTGATGAAGAGGTTTGTAATCAATAAATGGAAATGGACTTGAAGATATTCTTCTCGCCTTGCCTGTAGGGCACGCAAAGATGTATCACAGTTTATTTGTTACAATTCGAGTACGGTACGTTAATACCTCGTTGTTTTTATTACACATTTTGTGTAGATTACAAATAGGGAATTGCTGGTATTGGATACAGAAAAAAGTCTATTTTAAATAGCTAACTTAAAATATACATAATTTTAAACATATAAATGAACACATCTAATTAAACATTAAACCTTTCCTTCTATTTTATTTGCAGGAAGCCAAACCAAAACGCTAAAAGTCGAAGTGAACATTTTCTACCGGTCTACCTCTTCATTCTCACCATTAATCAATGTAAGTATAAAACTATGTATTATTTTGAAACCCTTCCGATCCTGTAGGTGCTAAGAAAGCTCTTGATAAGAAACCTATGTAGGATGATACATCCCGATGGGTACTTACATTCACGCACTTCGTTTTACAAAGCAACTAGACAACGGAAGCTGGGAACGGGATGACTTGAAGCATCCGTTTCTTCTGAAGTAATTACTCTTGAGTTTTCGGTTAGATTGTGTCTTTTCATCTAGAAGAGGCTGCGAGGAACATTAAACGTTGCAAAGTAAATAAAACCACTGGCAAAGAGTAACTAACTGGATTCTTTTGGTAGCCATAAATTGGCTTGCCTCTACTTTCTCTCAGGAGAAACAAACTTCTTCCATTTCGAAAGTGAATGCATCATGTTGGACTTTCACTCTCTGGTGTCCATAAAAGTCCCTTTTATTTGGTAGTTCTTCAACCACCTCTCCACAGAGAGATGGTGAATGGACAAGGGTCTCTCCTCAAAGGACATTATCTCGTGCACAAATGCACCTCCACTTGCACACGGAGCTACAGAAGAAGTGAATAACACACAAAGTTTTGTTGGTCTCTGCACCTTCTGCTTATCTTCCTCTGCACGTTGCACACAAAAAGAGACACACACACGTCGTTCCTCTGTCAGTTTATTCATCAATAGAAATCAAAAGTTTTTTATATTCTGTCCCTTCCTTTTCTTTGTGTACAGAAGCAGGGCTGAGCTTTCTCCTTGTGATTTCTCTATACATTCACACACACCTACACTTACACTTGTATAATATGCGTGTAAGTAAGTAGGGAGTACACAACAGTTGATACAACTTTCCCTGTGTCTCATCTCGGCTTTTTATGGAATGAAGTTGGAGTGAAGGGAAATGCAGGAAGATATCTTTTTCCCTTTGACCATTTCAGAAACACGTACGACAACAAGCAGGGCCCATTTTGTAGGCACAAGGCGAGAGCCAAAAATATCATCTTCAAAAGAGTGGAAGTTTGTGTTTGGTGTATCAAAGGGCAGTTCCTTTGGTACTGCAATCAGGAAGTAGAAAGTGTTTGTTGTACGTAAACACTCGTTTCCTTTCTGGTTGTAAGGGTAAGCAGGGGACTCTCATTGAATGTCAGGCTGCAATGCCAACAAATATTGGAGTCGTTGGAAAGTTGTGTGCGTGGATCCAATGGATGCGATCAATGAGAAACTCTTTCTACACGCAATACAGGAAAAAGGGATGGGAGAGTGAAACACACACACACACACACATGCATTTGATATAAAAAGGCCGGGTGATCTTGTCTCGTTGCAAAGAAGGCTGAGATAAAAACAAGACTTTAAGTGTAAGAGAGAAAGTTGAAAGGACAGAGAAAAGCAGGAATTGATAAAAGGGAAGCTAAAGATTTGGTGAAATGGGGGACGCCATGTGGTGCATCGCAATTGCATCGAATGAGAGAAATTCGTAAAGGGAAAGTAGAAAGTTTCGTAAATTGCGTGAGGACATTTACTGCCTTCTGGATTCTGTGGGAGAGAGGAGAGAGGAACTCGCCAGGGTAAACGAAGAAACCCCTTAAAAGTCTAAACCCCGAATTCCAGTGAATTCATTGCAAGGCCAAGCGCTTAGCGGATAAGTATAAGTAGCACTAACGAGTAGAGCACAAAGCACAAACGAGCAAAAATATTGGTAAAAAATTCAACCCAACGTCTTTTTACACCGATGATAGTCGTACACTTGTGTATAACTTTCTTTTTATGACTTCTCGTTAGCCTCCCAGCATTTCTGAGCATCCAGCATCCCACGAATCCTCTTCTAAGGTGCGCAAAGGGAGTCATAGTGGATGTGTGTTTGCTTATCCTTTTTTACCTCTGCTTGCATTGTGAAGTTGTCCTTGTGCACTTAAGTGCACAAGCAAGAAGGAGCGCAGTGTAAGAAGTGCACAGCAAGAGTTTTATTATTTGCTTCACAAAAGACACATTAAAGAGAAAGAAGAAACCCGGAAGAGAGAAAATGTCATACGTCACTTTATGTGCAGTAGTCAGGTTTGTGAAACAAAGATCTCTCGTTGCTTCAGTCGCATTGAAAGGAGGACATTTGAGCAAACAAAACGATACCAAATGATGTTACTGCAATATTTATACAGTTCTTTGAAATTGATTGAGACATTTATTTCCTAAATTGCATCTGAAGAAACAGTAGAGCAAAAACAAAGCTGCACAGGACTGCAGCAAAGTTGAATGAATGAAGATTATTTGCCAAAGTGGAGATTTATTTTGTACTTTTTTTGAGAAATTGAATTTAAGTGAACGGAGAAAGGGTGGAATCAGTTTTGCGAATTCACAGTAAAGAGTTTTTAGTGCAGAAGTAATTGTACATTTGAAAATAGAATCAGTTGACAGAAGTAATCCTGTCTTTCATGAATGAGCTTCTATTGGTTGCTTGGGTGGTACTCGTTTCCAATTTTCCAATTAAGTTCAAATAAATGTACAGTTTTGTGTGGAGACTCAACCTGTGGTGACTTTGTGCGGAATGGTTTATGCTTTATGGATTTAGTGAAGATCACAGAGAGTATTCTGAGTATTAGCAAATTACTTTTTGAGTTGGAATGAGTTGTGGAATGACTGGGAGTGCTATTATTCTCGAAGCCAACACGGAAGGGGCTGAGAAGAGAGGACCCACAGGACATGATCAATGTGGTAGAAAAGGCTCTTTGGATTTGGGTTACTTACTGCATCCTCACATAAGCAACCATCATGAATCATCTAAATGAGGTGCAGAACTGCTCTCTGAATTCGGTTCGAAACTGGTTCATCCTACGAGAGACCAGGGAACGGGTTTCTCTCCCTTAAAATAATAAAAGTACTTATACGTTATTAAAGTAGATATCTAGTGCCTACCAAATGTGAGCGTATATACGAATTATCTTCGATAATAGTACTTATATAGGTATATCTGTGAATTACGGGAGACTCCGGGATTTATGTAGAACACCAACCGGAACATAATGAACTTGGGCTGAATGCACAAGAGTAGTTGAATATGATTTACTCATTAGTTGTGTAAAATTATTACTCTCTCCTCATCAGAACGGTATGAACGTGTACGACGAGTCCGGTATAAAATAATAATTACTTTATTCGTTCAGATGGCAAAAGGAAAAGTTGCAAGTTTAATCTGGCATTTGTGCCTGGTTGCTTGGATTTGAAGGACGAGACATTTTGGTATTTAATATGAATTGAGGCTGATGTGAAAAAAATTGTCCTTCCATCTACTAACCTTAATATTATAATATTGCAGGTAAAAGACTATAGCGGAATTAAAATCATTGGAAATAAGGGACTGAGTGTGTGTGCTGCTGTGTCTGATGGATTTCTGGTTTCTGCATTAAGTCACGGGTGAATGGGAAATGTGAATGACAGAAGAAGTGACTGGGTTGCAGTGATTAGGGATTATAAGAGGTACTAACTACCCAGGGAGTTCTTTATGCATTTCCCAAGTAGTGGATGAGTTATGATAACTCCGAGTGAATGGGTCCTTTACTACATTTACTGCAAAGTGGATTTGATGTGGTTCCTTCACTTTCTCCGTCCTTCCAGCCTCGCTGGATTACACTTCCCTGTGTCTTTCCTGCAGTCTGGTGAATGGGAGATGATTCCCCTCCGCTCTCTCCGTTCCATAATAACATTTGGATTAGTCATCGTAATGTGTCGTTCTTCCTGTTGGGAATATTACGAGATTCCCATGGCTCTCATCTTCATCATGAGTTAGTTCATGTGAGACTCCGTACAATAAGTAATAAGATCATTTTGTCAATGTCCTCAGTGTACTCTGCTGTGCTTTCGTATTATCTACAGCTTCCAATCCTCCTGATTTGAGTCTGAGCTGCTGGCTGTAAAGGATTTCAATATTGCCTTTGATGGATCTTCTCATGTGTCAAAGATCGTTATCTCACCGTAATTAAATAGGATTTGAGAATATCCTCTTATTTGGATTGACTGTAATTATTTTATGAACAAGCTCACAAACGCGGATTTGAAGCGTGTAAGTTTGTATCTTGTTTGTCAGACAGACTTCAGACTGTTCAGCAGTGTGTGTGTGTAGTACAGTTAGGAAAAGTATTCTGTGAGTCGTGGGCATTTGAATTCTTCATGACTCAGCCTGATTTGGCAAGAGAAACAACATTCTCATTAAATATCCATTTGCCTTTTATGAAAGACAATTATAGTTTAAGCCCACGGAGAGAGTAATTGATGCCCCAATGATAATAAAGCCAACCATTAAACTATCGCGCATCTCAGCTATTCAAAATTATTGCTCCTTGCTCAACGCAAGGAGGAAATGGGCTGACTGTGTTCTTGATGTTTTGGATTTTAGAAGGTTGTTACAAATTCAGGCAATGCATAAATTACAAAATGCTATCATTTTCAAACACTTTTGGTATTTTGTTCCATCCTGACTGGAACCGCAGAGAGACTCTTTCAAAGGCCTAAGTGGATGCGAGAGAGAGAAATATGAGATTCGCAAGGATCGTCGTCATTACTCGTTCATTAAATAGTGACGCCAGAAAGTAGCTTGGATTTTGGATACAAAGTCTCCTGTAACAGAAACGAGAGGGAATGTGATGATAAGAAGAAACGTGCAAAAGTACAAGTTAAGCAAGTGTAGGTTGGTTTTCTGCAGACAGGCTCAGATTTGCATGAAGGATAAAGACGCAAAGAGTGTGCGAAAAAGTGAATGGACACGAAAAGATGGTTGAAAAATTAAATTTTTATCACGCGAACGAAGCCTGAGAGCTTGAATGGAAAGACTGTGTTGTCATCGGGTGGAAGGAATAGGGCGTGACAAATCGAGAGACATTTAATAGTGTAAATTACACCTTAGTGAAACGAACCCTCTCTCGCTCTCTCTCCAGCAGTTTCCCAGATCAATTTAGATATCAAAACCAGGTTGCCTTGTT
The DNA here is from genome assembly GCA_034696585.1 of Isotomurus maculatus. NCBI lineage: Eukaryota > Metazoa > Arthropoda > Collembola > Entomobryomorpha > Isotomidae > Isotomurus > Isotomurus maculatus. The sequence goes on from JAQGAC010000588.1 coordinate 7,233, forward strand.
CTTCTGTGTAGAATGCAAAATAACAAAACACAAACTTTGCTTTCAATTCAACTTTTGATGAGTCTTGCATGTGTAACATCAGACAACAGAATGGAGACTCACACAGTAGCAGTTCACTTAATTGAGGAAGTGACCAAGCCATTTTAAATTCTGAGAAGCACTTTGCTACTTGCTCGCAGCAACTGCTTACGAAATTATTTTTTTTGTGAATTTGCTGCTTTTGAATTTATTTATTGAAAGGGAAACCTTGTTTTTATGGTTTTACGTCATTACTCATTAAAAGCATTATATTAATACACTTCAATCGGAAGGTGAGTTTTGTCTGTGTCTCCTATGGTGCATGAGCATCAGAAATAAGGAATTGTAAATTCCCAGGAAAACTTGCTCATTAATTTGAAATTTTCAAGTTAATTTTTAGTGTGGAGATGATGCCATGTCGATTTGAATGACTTACATAATTCTGATATTTGTGCATTAGTAAACTAGTCTGAGAGTATAAACTCGTGAGTGGGGCTAATTAACTTAGGCTAAAGGAGTGTTGTCCTCTTCTTTAAGTTTCTGTTACGAAGAGAATCCACTTTCACAGCTCTTTGAACGCTTCCTCACTGTGTCTGTTAGTCTTGTCAAAATATTTGACTTGGCTTATGGCAATAAAGCCCTTGTAGAATTAAGTCAATTAGCCAAACTGTTCCTTCTCTCTGAGTCTGAAGTCAAAAGTGTGGAAGAACTTGAGCACCTCCTTTCTCTCCTCTCCTAACTGTGTGAGAGAGTTATTAGATGCTTAACTATGCAATTCTTCACACTGGGTAGTTTCATTTGAAATTAACTTTGGAATTCACGACTTTAATTGTTCTACGAATTCTTGTAGATTCTCTCATCTATAAATTATTCAACGAGAGATTTTTATTACTCAAAATGATTAATATAAATATTATTTTATTTAGAGAATTACCAGTTCCCTTTTCTAGTTTTCATTTTTAAAAAAGCTTTTTAATTATTTGAGACAAAGGAATTATTGCTATTTTATTCCTCACGAAACCATTTTCATAAAAATACTTTGAGTTAGAAAATGTTTCTTGTTTGTAATTTACGGAGTGAGGAATCACATTGTCTGCTAATCAGGAGGATTCGTTTAAACTTTAAACAATTTAGTTTTCAGTTTTTTAGCAACCTCTCCCCATCTCTTCGCAATCGCTACTCCCATAAAGTATGAAAACAAGCAAACAATAACAGCTTGATTTTGTAAGAACAATAAATATTTCGCATTTATTTGCAATAAATTACTCCTCGTAATTGCACACCCTACTCGTAAAGACGTGAAGATGTAAACTTTTAACGTAAGCTTTCATTGCATCCCACATCTCGTGTGTGCCTGTCGTGTAATTTGACCTCGTCATTCTTCAAACATAAGGTCGGTGGTTGAGTTCTCATCCGAATGGAAATATATTCAGTCAGGTATCGTGTCTTGTTTCTCCTTTCTTAAATGGCGAGTCAGAAAAGTCAAAACAAAAAGAATGAAACGATAGAGAAATGCAGGATGGAAGATTGAGCGGAGAAGAACCAACTTACTCTCCAGCAGAGAGTGTTTATCGTTTCGTACATGTCCGAAGATAAAGAGAAGTGTATCATGTCCTGAGAAAAATTTAATCCTACCACCTTGAGGCAATCAAAAATCACAGAGGGAACGACCACAAGCACAACGCATTTTGTGAATTTATATTTTGATCTCACAGTTAACCCTCTCTCTGGCCTGTGTGTGTAGTTCATATCATTCGATGATGGAGGAGATATGATAGGCGTCAAATAGGAAACCGGTTTCATGTTCTTTTTTCCTCCGACTTAGAAATGGAATAAATTATTCAACAGCCGTATAATGAAGTCTAATGAAGAGATCAGGCACACAGCAGTGCAATGAAACTTTGTGCAAATAGTAAATAACTTGCGAGCTACGGATGACGCGGTGATTCCAACTTCCAACTGAGAGACGAAAGAGATTATAAACATGAAAAGGTTGGGAAAAGACCTTCGAGTTAAAAGGAAACGATCAAAGGAAATGGAATCAAATGAGAGCAAAGATAGACTTTTCCATTTAGAAGTGATTTGTACTTTTGTACATTTTTAGACGATTTAAATATAGAGTTACGTAATAAAATGTAATTCCTTCTAGTTGACGTAAAACTGCCATTTTTCATTAAAATTAATGGCAGATTTTTGTTCTTTTGAAGTCTGGAGTTTTTTAATGACAAGGACAAAATTACACGTAGAATGGAGATGACGGATTCTTGTTATCAAAAATAAAAATATTTGGGTTTTGATCCGACTTAGCAAGTCAAAATATATAACGCAACCTGTTTTAGAAAAAGAGATCGTCTTAGGACTACTTAGGAAGGAAAGAGAATGAAATAATTGAAAGGAGAAAAATGAGTGTTGTACGTGAGTCGTTGCTTATAAGGAGCTAAGGAGTTTGAAAGAATCTAAAGACGTGTTCGTATTTTGCTCGGTCTCATTCTACCAACAAATTGATACATTTATCAAAACTCAAGTCGAGTTTTTTCTGCCCTCATAAATTGGATAATTACGATGCAATTCACCTCCGGACCTTTTGGTTGATTACAGACTCCAGTCATGCACTTTTTGAGCTGTTCAATTGCTCTCGATTGCTTGCAATCTCGCCACCACTAAGGAATGTGATAAGAGGAGGTTGGTTATCGTTGTTCTTTCATTTTTCCACCGTGGTGATTGATACTTATTCAGCCGTGTCTTTTATACTTAAACACATGCACCAAAAGAAACTACACACTGAAATTGAGCTGTGTGTAGTTGTCGGAGACAGAGAGAAAAATCACCGCAAAAACACTGCAACCTTCAACTACGCACGTCTCTACGTGCCTTTCGAAGTCTCGAACCATTTCACACAATAATTCCTCCAGTTTTTAACCTCAATTGAATGTTCTTATCATCGCATCCTCGCGGAGTCAGCGTCAGTGATGCAGCATTTCCTGTGAAATCATTCAATTTTCCGTTTAATCTGGAGGAAATGCAGGAATAAATGGGTGTTATAATTGTAATGACAGTGATTTTCTCGTGAGGAGGAGCTCCTCTATTCACACACTTAATGTGGGGGAGGTTAGTAGGGAATTCCTTGAGGAAATATTAAGTTTTTACTTGCAACTCTTTCTAAAGTTGATTAATCAAAAGTCTCAAGCAGAGCAAGAAAATTATTTTGTCTGGAGTCTGAAAGGAAAACGGAAAATGTTCACCACAAAGTTAAAAGTCATTTTATTTCGGAAGTCTTCTGCAGATTGTTTCCGGCTCCAACTGAGAAACTAGGAGAGTGTGTCTTGAGATTGATTTCTTATTCTTGTAAGAAAATTCATTCATCTTTCGGAGAATTTGTCGTCCTTCTTGGGTTTTATTTGGGTTGGGCTACTTCTGAGAAGAACGTTACACTCAGCATTTATGGGAAAAATTAGGAGACCAAAGAAACAATTTCAATTTCACCAGAACTTTTGGATTTATCGCCTGCAGAGAAGTGAGAGATGAACTATCCCCACTGCTTTCTTTAATCTGCAGGTAGATTGGAATCGGAATTCCTGAGGAGAGAGAGAAAGCAATTTACACGAAAGAGTCGTACCTCCCTCGTTGTTGCAATTAAACTTTCAATGGTCCATTTGATGTGTAATAGTATTCTGCTCGTAGACCTGCTTGAATTATTGGAGTGTTAAATTGCTATAATGAATGCGAATAGTTTGATAACTAGGTAGATACGTGGGACTAAGCTTGTAGGTTTGTGTGGGAGTAAGAAATGAAAAGATTTACGGGAATGAAGGCACTCAGAAATTCTTCCGCAGATTTTTGTGAAGAAAATGAATTTTCCTTTTAAATCTTTATGGTAGGTCAATAAATGTCGAAATAAAAGATGGTTTTTGGCTTTCCCAGTTTCTCTAATGAGAGAGGAGAGAGAGCGATGAAAGTATGAAAGTGAAAGTGGCTCTCTCCGTCCTCCAAGATATCCATTACGAGTTGAAACGTGTGAATACAACGCACACACATTCCTTAGTGACTCTCCAAACTACTTTCTCATTTCACTTGAAGACTTTACCTCGTCTCTTCTTAGTCTATTGCAAATTACAAAGTAACTACTAAGTTTAGTGGCAGTTAAGAACGACTTGCTGCTGGAGGGAAAGGTGAGAGAGAGCTGCTTTAAGGAATTTATACTTTCATTTCTCTGTTGGACTTCCCCATCAGAATATGTGGAGAGTGGTGAAAGTACATTGTGTTGAATGTGTGGAGAGGTGGTTGGGTAGTCTTAGCTTTCTTCGTTAAATTCTAGGCTCTCTAGACTCTAGACACATGAATAGTTGGAGTAGAATCTAGAATACTCTTTCCTAGAAGTATCAGACTCAGCGGAGAAATGGGAGATTGGAGGTTGTAGTGATGGAGAAAGCCATTTCACATTCACAAGAGAGTCTTGCTCAACCCTCTAAGCTTCCTCTCGTTTCCTACGCTTTCTGTAGTGAGAGATTCGTTCACTTGAGGCTGAGAAGTGTACATGGACGAGACAAAGGAAAGGAACGTGTAATCTTATCGCCCAGTGTTGATTACGAGTTAAGCCAGAGAGTCAAGTTCCGGTTTGGTCTTTCTCTCCTGCGGTTTACATGACTCTTTCGCTTCTCAGCCGTTCCTTCACAGTGCAGAGTTGTAGGAGAGGAGGAACTTAACAAGGAAAGGACGGCTACTGCGACTACTGAGCTGTGTGTGATGCAACTTAAACTTCAGGTCCAGGAGACTTTCTCTCATCTCAGTTTGTGTTCGTAAACCACCAGAATAAATGAGATTTCTCACTTGAATTCGTTTCATGTTGCATCAAGGAGTAGATGTAAGGTAGCCAGGCAATCTCAAAGCGTCTCTGGACAGTTGGCTGTGAAGGAGACGGGCTTCACGTATCAATGAGTGTGGAAATGAGAGCCGAATACCACTAGCCACTAACTGACCAGCTCTGCATGCTTTGAGCAGCCAAGTGTCATCTCAAAGATGAGATATTAGGGAAATTAATCTTATGCGGAGAGTCGCATATTATTCTGCCAAATTGGTGTGGAGAATTGCGTAGTAAAAATTGGGGAACGGATGTAGAATATTACGTATTTCTGATGATAGGAGTATTTGAGATTTAGGAGTATAATCAAGAGGAGAGAGAGTCTTGCGAAGTCAAGAAGGGTAGGAAAACGCGTGTTTGATGGAGATAGAGGTTAACATCGATCTTGGCTTAAGGCTTACATAACCCTTTTATCAATAATACTTCACTCAACACTCTCCTTCCTTGGTGAAATGAAAAAGACCTTCTTTTCTTTTGTCATTGTGGAGTTATGCTCTGAAGACTACTTCCCACTTACACATTTTTCACTGGACTCAGCAAATTTCTCTCTCTCTCGAGGACATTCTCCATTTAGGCTTCGTTTCCCGTTTCGCAATGTGAAGAATGTCGGTTACTCTCGAAGAAGAAGGAGAGATGAGGGACACAATTTAAGGCCGATTTTTAGCACACGCCGTGAACGAAGGTTCTTTGACTTTCTCTTCTTTCTTCACGATTTCTCTGTGTAGGAAAAGAAAGTAAAAATGTAATGGAATAGTTTAGTCTTTCCTCATCCTTTTAAAAGTGTCACTAATGAATCAGAAGAAAGTTTCTCTCGTGTAGCTTGGTGGTCAACGAGTCATATCAAATTTACGACTTTACGGAACCACAACTGAAGAGAGAGAGAGAAGATGTACTTGACCAACGTTCATTATTACTTTGGAGCTCTGGTGTACAACGCCCAGTCATCTCTTTCACTTTTTATTGAACATCCGGAGAGCCGACTTTCTCTCCTTCTGGTTTATGTCCGTGTCTCGTGTGTGTATTAAAAGATTCAAGTTCACGACAGAAGTTGGAAGAGGTGAAAGAAGTCAGAAAAACTGAAGGAGTAAAAATCTCTTCGTATATCACCGAACTGCATCTCAGGATCTGTAGGAGAAGAGTTGAGGAGATTCCGCCTAAAATATGAAGAAGCTGAGATACCACAAAATCTTTTTAGACTTGATCACACAAGTCAGCTAGTGAGAGAAAGAAAGGGGAAGGAAATCCTTATTTCCAGTTGGAAAGAAAGTCCACATGTAACTGCACCTCTATGGCTGTGGCTTATCCACCCATCCACACGAGAAATCATCTCTCACATCCTCTGGAACTGCTTTCCCCTCTTCAGAGAAGAAGTTGGAAGTGTGTGCACTTCAAGGAAACCAAGGAAGGATTCCAGAGGGTGACAAAATAAAGCTGGAGTTCCATTGTATGGGAAACTCTTTGAGCTGGCAGGATGAGGAAACATTGGGTGGGTTTACACTGTTGGAAAGTTACTTTTTGTAACATTGTGCGTACACACGTGCTGGCTCAATGATGCAAGGAATTGACATTATTACACTCGCATTTATGAGATGCACTGCCTGCGATGCGTCTTATATGTTTTAATATAAAGTGGAGGCGTAGTGTGAGAAATGCATATGCAAGGTCACATGTAAGAGGCAGCATTAAGATGTTCGTGTGTGTGGGGAGAGAATTATTATTACTATAAAAGTAATATCCATCTTTCACATCGTTACTCAAGATGTGTGTGTGTGTAGGCTAAAGGATTATGGGACTGGTAGTTTATTAAAAATCCGATGTGAAGTCAAGTTAGAATATCAGAGGGTGACTATCACCACATGAAATGTCAGTTATATGTAAACTACGGAATATAATAATAGACTGTGTATATCATCATTACTTCTAGAATCACATGAACCCATCCATCCATTCAAAAATGTGATTCACTATGTATGATGATCATTACGACCCAACCATTTCCTTCCGCCTTCTCCTCAACTTCCTACGAAAACTCTGGTGGTGGTAGAATCATAGACTCGTAGTTTCATAGTTTCGTAGGTTATCCATTATTTCTTATGGAGAAGTGAGTGTGTGTGTATCCATCCCATCATTTCTCAGAGGACAATGTTATTTAGTTTGATCTGCGAGAACTGAGAACTCGCTCACCCCTCCAGAAGTCTAGAAAGTTATGATGGCTCGTTGTAGCTTTCTTTCAGCTATAATTTGGTAATCCTTATAATAGTAAACTGGGAGAGACGCGCGGTAGTTGGTCTCTAATGCCTTAAAGGGAAGTGTTCACATCAGAAGGAGGAGAAAGTTCCCGAGATTGCGAAGCAACTCTGGAGAGGATGATTTAAAAATTGAGAAATCAAAGTAGGGGAAACAGGAATAAATGATGCATTCTTATATTCTTACGAGCGATAGGATGATTACTTCGTCTCTCCTTGTGCTCCTGGAATAATTCTCTCATGTAAAATACATTTCTCTCTCGTCTCCCGTACTCAAATATGGATAAATCTCTTAAGAGACTAAATTGAAGCGGAAACGAGGGAAATGAGTCACTTCCACTGTGTTTCATGAGTCGCTTACACGGGCTTCTCATCTTTACTTTTTGTACTTCTATTTGGACAGGTTATTTCTGCTCCTGATGCTTTTGGTGGTGTGTTTCTTGGTTTACACTTGGAGTGGCAGTGAATGGGATTCACGGAGAAAGTCCTTCACAAGTCCTTCATTCATTTAGCTGGGAACCTAAGTTAGTTGTGTTCATTTCGGGTGTCCTCTCAACCGTGTGTGTGTGTCGTACTCGTAGTGGTTGTTGTAATACACTTTCACTCGGCCTTCTTGTGTGTGTAGACATTTCCATAACTTTGTTAATCTTTCGTCAAGTCCTTGTGAAATTCACACCAACCAGCAGAGCTCTTCTGGTGACTGGGCTTAAGTTTAAAAGGTCACGAGCAAGGAGTAGCGGTGTAGATTGTAGTGATACTTAATTTATTTGCTTGAGTGGCTTTCTCTGGACTCTCCAAGTCTGTCTGAGCATTTGACACATTCACGAACCAAAGCACATGGAAGTAACTTTCACCACTATTTAAGGGCGGCTTGGCAGGAGAAAGTAGGAAATACATCTAAAGCCTTTCTGCTTTTTGGTTCATCAGGAATACACACGGAGTATCTTCTGAGGAAACTGAGAAAGCAAGAATGCAGGTGTGAATCATGAACTCCTCTCTGTGTGTGTCTTTGTTGGAAGAACTATTATACGCCATAGGAAGCTAAACAGTTTCTTGGTGTCTTGAGAGAAAGTTTGTCTTTGAGTCTTTGTACAAGTCCCGCATTTACTCAGAGGAGAGAGAGCGAAGTTCTCAGAAGAATATTTCGTTTGTGAGAAAGGCTGTTGGTGGTGGTTGTTCTTGTTGGGTGACTCGCAGTTGCATCCACACGAGCGCTTTCACTTCTTCGCACCACCTTCCGATGTTTAAGACGCGTAATAATTTCCGTGCAGTGAGAGTCTTTAAGGAAGAATGATGTTGAGAGGTTGAGAGTTTCATTAAACGAAGCCTCCTCGGGTGTCCGTGCTTTGCCTCTCCTTCACGGGACTTATTCAATCAGAGTCTTTACTTTGCATCATTTATTATTGCAGGAGTCACTTATACGCGACATGTTGAGTTGAAGGACTTTCTCTTCTACGAAGATGAGTTGACTTACTTGACGTACCCTCCGCTCCATCTCATCTTCATCAGAATTGACTTTGCAGGCCTTCATGCAGGAGATTTTATTTCACGGGAATTTCGTCCTTCTTCTGTAGTAGCTTGTTTTATTATTCAGTTGTACAGGGAAAGGATGGAAATGGTGGAACAAGTGGGAAGAAATAGGATGGGATATAAAATATGGATGAAATATATATGAGCTCTGAGTTACAGAATAGATCTTTGAATGTAGAGGACAAGGCGAAAAATGGGAACACATTGCACATCCAACATCGCGTAGACAAAAATTTGAGATGCATCAGGGTGAGCGTGGAAAGAGATATCTTGTTCGTAAATCCTCTCACGGAGGATTTATACGCGCTGTGTATTCTGCATGGGACTTGCCATTTATCATCTCTCGTGTCAATATTTCTTCATTTTAAACTTCCAACTGGAAAAGAAGAATGTTGATTCATTCTTCGTTGTGTGCAGAATGGGAACGGCGGTGGAGAAGGGAGAAAGAAGTGTCCTATATTTTATGCTGTGTGGTTGGATTTCCCTAAGCGTGAGGGATGCTGTATTGTGTGTCAGGCTGCCAGATGGGAAAAGAGACTCGGGAGGAATTCTAGGATTTGCGAAATTCACAAGTCACGTTAATTCTGAAGAGTCAGAGTTGAGTTAACGGAGATTTAGGGATGGTGAGGAATTGTGAACCGTTGGGTTTTTCAGTGTTTGCTGTGTTCTGGATTGGAATAGGAAGGAGTTAGTAAAGTTTAAATTGAATGGAATTTAAAAAAGTAATGCAAAAGAAAGTGAGATATTTTGAGTTAATTTGTTGCCTTTCTGTATTTTAGAATAATTTATTAACACACATTAATCCATAGATTCTGCATACAGTTTGGTTTCATATGATATTTAGTTTCAGATTTCAGGAAACACTGCTCTGTAGATTATGTCTTCTGAATCTTCATATTTTCGTAGTTTTCTTGTCGCATGTGATTATAAAAAGTCGCCGAAAGAAATGTCTTTCCTGTGAAGGTAGGAAGGAAGGAGGATCTTCTGAGTGAGTGAAGATGAACTTCCTGGTTACCTCGAGAGAAGTATCTGTTTGTGACATGCAAAATAAGTTTTAACTTTGTATCCGTCGAGGTGAATGCACATTTACCTTTTCCCTTCCGTCGTTCCACGAAAGCATCCCTCCAGGCTTCCCTAACCAACTGATGGAGAGCTCCAAACTTCTGTAAAATAAATACGAATGCATCAGTCTCTCTTTCTTTTAAGCATCCATCCCACGCCAAGCGAAGTTAGGCTAAAAAAATTGAGTTTCAACTTCACAAGGCTCCATCGGTGTTTGTGTGAGGTTCAACAGCTTGATCTCCTACGGTGCATTCGTTTCTCCTATTTCACGTGAACATTACTAGAAACAACCAACTCCTGTGTCTCTCTCTTTCCGAGAGATTTCAAAAGGTAGACAACTTCATTTCACCAAAAGGTATTCCTTACTTTCAACTTCAAAAGTGAGGAACATAGCATAGCTGGCTGCTTCTCATAGGAAAAGCGACAGAGATGCTGCTAGAAACCTCCAGAGACTTGGAATAAACGCTTCTCTATACTTCATACTTGTTTGTGAGACATCCCTCTTGTATACACGCAGCAGTCCCCTACAGGACACATACAACTCTCTGTACAGCAGAGATCTCCTCCAATTTATTCTCCACCTTTCGAAATTCCTTTAACTTTTTCCTACGCTTTTGATAGCCTTTTTATCGTCGTATATCATCCAAACTCAATGATCTGTGTGTACATAACTTCAACCTACGTGTTTACCATCGGTTAGTGTTTAAAAGTAAGTTTGTACTGTGTAGAGAGAGACTTCTGAAAAGGAAGTGATAAGAAGGAGACAATTCTCGTGAGTAATATTTTCTACGCCATGTAATTTGAGTGACGTCTTCCCATTCCTCACGGAGAGATGGAGACGAAGGAAGGAAGGAAGCCGGGGGATCTTCTTGGGGCGATAAAATGCAAAGGGTATTGGAGAAGGTGATACATAAAAAGAGGAGACAACAGAAGACAAGTTGTTTCTTAGGTTGTGTGTTTGGTGATTTTGCTATTAGATTTGTTTCAGATCTATTGAGGTCAATGATGTGGAACGAATGTATCGTAAATAATCTGGTTTGCCCGAGTTAGAGTCAAAGAAAGAGGAAATCATGGATCAAACTTTCTCTCTTTGGTGCTTCCTTTGTTCCTGTGCTATATGAGTGAGGATACTTATAGTAGGATAAAGCTGGGAGGCTAGTTTTGTGTGTATATCCCACGCTTCTTTTGACTCTAGAATTATAGAGAGTCTGTAGATTGTAGATTGTAGAAGACGACGTCCTTTGAAGTAAAAGACTAGGCCAGGCCGGTATGGATTGAGGAGCCAAATCGTAAAATAAACTTTGGTGGTCTGTGTGACTGTGCTAAGTAAATATGAGAATGTGGCTCGTACATTTTCTTCTGCAATTTGTGGTCCACCCGTTGGAAGAATGGAGTCTTTCTATTCTAGGAGAAGTCTTCTAATACGCAAACATTGTAACGTGATTCCTTCTCAATGTCTACAAGTCATACATTGTGTGTGGAGAGAGAGCTTTCTTTCTTGTTCTCAATAATCCTTGCTAATGGACTTGCTCTGGTGCTTTCGGCTTACTTAGGACCACACTACATATTACAGCCTCCCACACAGTAGAGAGAAAGGCTCACACATAAAAGAGTTTGCGTGTGCAGATATTCCAGTGCAAAAAACGAGAAATCTTACACAACTTTTGTGACACGGTTCTTCGTGGTGGAGTAATAGTAATGTATCTTTTCATCGCTACTTTCTACAAGGCATTTCCTTCTTACGAGTCGACCTGGTTTAAAATATCATCGTGGGTTGCAGTTTCCATTGCCTAAGGGTTTCTTCTTTGTGTGAAAGTTGCACTGTACGTAGCCACGTCTCAGACTGTCTGACTTTTCTGAGAAGGTTTCTTTGAACTCAGATTCAGTTGAGTAAATATTCAGGAAAGGTGGTAGTCACCAGTGCAACGGCAGTTTTGCATTGTCGTCATTTGAATTAGAGAGAAAGGTCCATCATTCCCACAAAAACTGTGTAATAACCTTTTAGTACGGTTCATGGTTTGCTGGTCCGGTTTATTTCTGCTGTGCAAATGTTTTCGGGGTTTTCACTCATATTAAACACGACAGGGTGAACATTTCTATGAAACCCGTGACCCATACTACTTCCACACTAACTGGCCTGCTGTCTACTTCCATATCGTTGCTAACTAATGTCACTCTGTAGTCACAGACTGTGCAAATGTGAACTGGTTTCTTTGCAAAAAAATGTGCTGCTGGCTGCTGTAGTGGGCTTGAAGCTGGGTGGATATTTGCCGTAGAAATGTCTACTAAAAGAGGAGGTTTTTTCTTATTGGTGGTGGTCGTCATATTTTACTCGAGCCAGAAGGAACGAAGGAACGAAGGAAGAAGACCTTTTCTTTCGAGAGAAAGTGAAATGGTTGTTGTTGTACATTGTAATGATTTTAACTACCCAGTCTATACTTTCTCTCTGGACAAACTGGGGGATACTTCTTTGTATATTTGGTTGTGTGCTCTGCTTAGAACCACTTGGACCAAACGGTTTTGTGTGTGTGTGAGCTTCTCTCTTTCTGTGTGTGTTCATCTTTATCGTTTCTTGGTGGTTTGGAGAAAGTGCTCTCTCGGCTGGACGCACAAGGAACTCTCAGCCAAGTCGCCTATTGAAAGGTTCTGGTCGTAGGTTGCACGTAGAATGGGAAATGGGTTCGCTCTTTTCTCGGCCTTGCGAAACTTTAGAAAATTGTCTTAGAAATGTATTCCATTAGAGAGAGCCGTGGGCAGTCTATAATCTCTGGAGTATATATCGAATGGAGGAGAGAGAAAGAATACCCGGACATTTCATGCTAACCAATGCGTATCGCTTTTTGGACTCGGCCAAACTTGCTTATTTCAGTTGGACTCGTCAGTTCCACTCTCTGAGAAAGCTAAGCAGTTAATGATCTGTCCGGCCCATTCCCACTTCTTGACTTACACTCACTCTTCTCGTAAACAACTCTCTCGGCCAACTTTTTGTTGCTATCCTTTCTTTCTCTCTCTCTTTAAGCTTTTGTCTGCCAATGAATTACGTGCAAACAAATCTCTGCTAAGAGATTCTCCTCTCCTCCTTACGATCCTCTCTGCTTCGGAGGAATTGTCGTACTCACCACTTTCTCCGGCAATTATTCCGTTCCATGTGAGGAACTTGTAAATGCTGCTCCAGGAATTAGAGACAAGTTATGTGTAAATCTCGCAGTGTAAATCTCAACCTTTTTTAGAGCATTGGGGCAGCTACAGTTTAACGAGGTATTTAGTTTGATTCACTGATCCAGTTGGAGATGAAATATTGTTCCAGACTTGCTATCAGTTTTGTAGAATGAAGTATAGGGAATTCACCTACTTCTACTTTAGGTGGAATAAGTACGGCCACATATCATGAATAATGAGTTTGACTAGGGTGTTCTCATTAGAGCACTTATAGGCGTTGATTACTTTAAACGACAATTAAGGCTTTGGCTCATTTGGGGGTGGGAATTAATTATAATAAACGTGGTAGTTGCATTCCGGAATACATTTGGTTGTGTGTTGGAGGAAGTGCTGAGAGAGAGCTGCAGTGGATTATTTATTTGGTTGTGTGAAAGTGGAGAGATAGAAGCTGAGCTGGTGAGTCTTCGGAGGAGAAAGTGAAGGGAATTCTGTTGGTGGTGAGCACATTTACCAAAATTGATGGTTATAGTGAGGAGGAAGGGAGGTAGGATTGGTGGATGGGATGATGCTGTGACAGGACTCATTAGTACATCCTGATATGAGACCTTAATTGTCTTTTCCTCTGGTGGAATAACTTCTCTGGGGAGAGCTCCTCTCTCTCTCCTCCTTTAATTCCAAAAGAAATTGCTCTCTCGCCTGTGCTATGCGGTTTAGACATTCAACTTTAATACTTAAAGAGCTACTCGCTTATGAAATGAGGTGGAGACCGTAGGAAATTTTGGGGCTCTAGATACTCTAGAATTTAGGATTTCTAATTTCCCATCGCGTCATTATGAGTCTTGGCTTCTAGTTTCTAGTGTCTTGTCTCCTTAAATTCTTTATTCAATGGAGTCTTGGAGTGGAGAGACCAGCAGAATGGTATCAAGTCTAGTAGGAGTTTCGTAGGTAGCGAAGCAGACATCATTCCTATCGACAAGAAGAACTTGCTGATTCCGTTGTTTTCATTTCACAAGTGTTTTCTCCATTAGGCCAAATGGGAAAGATTCTTGGGAAGGGGAGTCTAAATGAAGAAAGTCTACATTTAAATTAAATCCTTCTACAAATACCGTGAAATACTCTTATTAGAATTTGGAAGCTAGTTCTCCTTCTTCTTCTGCTGGTAGCCCAGGATGGAAGGAGATGGGGGATCTCTTACGAGACAGTCCCGTGGTTGTTAATGTGTTTAGTGTTTAGTGCATTCACCATTTGTGTTTTGTGTGGAGGTAGCCCTTCTTCTTTCCTTCCGACGTTCTCCTTCCGCCAGCCCCATAATTTCATTGTGCATTACACATAAACCTTAAAGAGTGTAGAGAGTCTCCGCATGAAAGCTTAATTTTATGGGATTGTTGATTTGAAATGGAAAGCAAACTTGGGTGGGTTGATGATGATGCACTGTAAATGCAGTTTCCTTCGAGGGAAAGGTAATATTATTACCGGAGAAATGGAACCAGTGGGGGAACTTAAAGATCTTCTTGGTAACCCTTCAGTAGTAATTTCATTCTTATCTTTTAGGACTTCTTAGCCGAAGAGTCTGGAAGACAGTGGGAAGTGTGCGGGTTGGGATTTTCTACGTTATTCCTGTGCAGATATTGAGGTACAAAGACGCTGAGTCTTTGAAAGACTCCTTGGAGCTGTCTAACAGACATGAGAGACTGTGTTAGACGGGCTGTTGGAAAGTTAGACTTTGATCCACCCAACTGCAGTTGCAGTTGTGCATCTGAAATTCTTGTGCAATGAGGCTGACATGGAAGATGGAAGGGAATGAAATGTGGAAAGAATTTGAAAACCCATTGGGCATCTTTTAAAGTGCGGTGGTGGTGGTAATGTGAGATGATCTCTAGTCTTCTTTCTTTGGCTTTTCTTCGATCAGTTGAGGAAGAGGAAACGAAGATTGCGATGCGATG
>JAQGAC010000589.1:0-22026 GCA_034696585.1 Isotomurus maculatus
GACGTGAAGGAGAGCCGAAAAGAGTTGACCTATTTTAGTCAAGTGTTTTTAGTGGCCCAAAGTGCAGGAGGAGAGAGTGGGGAGAAAGTCGCGTCTCAATCAATTCACTTACTCAACATCTTGAGATAAGTATGTAGAGTGTGTCATTGTTTGGGAAGGAAGGAAGGAGCTGGTGGGATATGAGGAATGGATTGGCAAATGAGTTCAAAGAGGGTTGATTTATGTTTGTCCGTGAAGGAGCATTTAGTGTGACAGAGTAAGTCCATCAATTGCCAGTGTCAGTGGAGAGAGCCACTTCTCCTTTTTGAGAAGTCAGGCGCTTTCTCGATGAATCAGCCGTCAGCAACTTTCCCTCCGTCCATCCGTCTGTCTGATCTCCTGCATCCGCGTGGCCACTCAGCATTGCAATCTCCAGTCCACCTCTCATTCCCATCTTCGTTAAATCAACCCTCCCACAAGTGAATGCGAAGCTCTACACTCAAGTCTCCTTTTTATTAAACGCATTTTTCACTCTCACCCGGATTAAATAGATGCCACGTGACATTGCCTGAATTCAATTACCTCATTAGCAAAGTGTGTAGACGAGGCAGAGCTAAAAGATTAATTGTGTCCATTTGCATTGAGAGGAGGTAACGTAGAGGCCTCCAGTATTGTGTGTGTAAGTCAGTGAGTCACGTCCCACACAAACAAATGCTGGAGCAGGCATAAGTCTGGAGAGGAGTGAGGTTTGTTAGTCAGTGTGGGTAGAGTTTGTTGCATTAAGTTCTGGAGGAGTTATTGCGCCTACTGGAGATTCTTGAAAAGTATTCCTCAAAGGAAATTAGTCTGGTGGATTAATGCTGGCTGAGCAGAAGGAATGAGCGTCTGTGGAAGCTCCAAACTGCCACTAGAAATTATGTGTCCTGGTCTCTGGAAGGACGATATATATTACTGTTATTACACTTCCGCTGTATTGCGTTAGTGGGTTAATACACAGGCCTATAGGGAGCCTATATATAAATATACTGTATGTATAGAGGGAGAGAGAGGCTGTTCTTATCAGAAGAAGCGTGAGTCTATTGGAAATTACTTTAGGAGGATTATAGGCACTCGCCTCGTGTCGCATTGAGGGAAACAAAAGGAAGTAAATTGACAGTGGGACGATAAAGAAGCTCTCTGCTATGCATTCCATAAAAAGAGAGAGACACGCTATGCACACACACACACACGTTCATATGGATGAGAGATAAGGAGCTACGCTGTTAAATAATTATAAAAAATTCAGCTGTAACCATTTAACCTCTCGTTTCGAATTACTTTCCAGATTTAGGAGTGAAATAAAAGTTAGATTGGTTGTGTAAGAGGGAGGAAAGGAGGAATGGAGTTGGTTGGGTCGTCTGGCGTACAGCAGCAGAAGACCATTTTAAGCGTCCCTATTGTCCTTCCTTTTAGTGTCGGATTGAAGAACACAGAGACACACTCAACAAGACGACGGCTAGATGAAGTCTTGTCACGTTCTACGGGAGAAAGCTACTCACACACACCGACTCGTTATTCCCTCACTCCTCCTGCTCTAGTTCCACTCTATAGCTTTCACCCACTTCCATCCCAACCTATATAATATACTCTACTGTATTCATTTTTTATCTTCACGTGTATGCATATCTCCCAATCTCACTCCCAATCCCTTCCACTCACATTTGTGTCTGCATGAACAAACGAAATTATGACGGCTAATCATCCAGTTGACCTCCTTATTTACTATTCATGGTCGCAGTTACTTCGGGGAAGCTGTAATTTTGAATATTTGAATTCACGGAAGTCTCATGCTTAAACGAATGAGTAAAGAGTGAAGATTTGCGTCATTGTGTGTGTGTGTGTGTTGTGTGTGGTTCTATATGTTTGGGGGAAGGGTTAGAATTAAATGGCAGCAGTGCTGATGACTTTAGTGAGGAGTGTGTGAGTATAAAAATGAAATGGATGGGACGATGGGAGTGAATTGTGTATAACATGTGTAACAATGTCGTTGGGAGGAAAGTATGGCAGAGAGGAGTAAAATCCATTAAATTCCTTTGTGCCGAGTGGCGAAAGGATTGAGTTCACATTCTCGAAACTTCGCAACACTTGATGCAAAACAAATAGAGACGAGTATGAGGAGAAAGTCTGGCGATGAGGAGGATCTCGTGCATTGATTCGCACTCTCACCACATCCCCGCAGTAACACTCTCTCCTCCTTGTTGAGAGACACACAGACTCATACTCACACCCTGTATCATCTTCTGTATCATATCTTGTGTAGGGACCAAATCTCATAGCTTTATTTTTAATGCCTTTTCAAACGTACGGATAAAGTTGGTGGGTGGGACGGTGGGAGTGTAATGTGTATAAGTTGCAGGGGTGGTATTAGTAAGCTAAGCAAACGGTAAATGGGACGCATAAGGAATGCGAATGAGAAGTCTGAATTCTGTTAAAATAGAGAAATTTGCGAAGACTTGAAACTTGAAAGCACTTCGCATGGCCTCGGAAAGTTTAACATAATTGTGGCTTTACCGTGAGCAAAATTTTAATGTTTCTTCGTCTTCGGACACACACACAAAATGATGTTGGAAACTAATGGTCGTTGTTGCACTCACCACAGTACATTTGGGAGGGTGGTGCTGCGGGTGGTGGTGGTGGTTGGTTATTCAGAATTCAGACTCTCATCGCGTCGTCTGCTGCCTCCTCATCTTCTTCCTTCTTGGCTGCAACTCGATATGAAGCACAGAGAAGTCTCCCCGAAGCCAAGATCCTCTCCATCATCCCACAGACGAGGTCTTTCATATTTCGTTCATATTTCGACGTCTGCAGAAGACCCTTCAGCCACTTTAGAAACTCCTTCGTGTAATTCCTCCTTTGTGGAGATGCAAGTGACGAATGTACTCAAATAAGTCCACAAGGAGATTTCAGTCCTTTTAAAAGTAAAAATACCACCGAGATATTCCTTTCCCTACTAGTCACACGTCAAAATGGAGACTACATACATGCTTATACGTATATCCTCGTAAGTCTTACTTACACAACCATTTGGACAGACTATATATTCATCCTTGTTGGTTTAGTCAAAGCTGACCAGTTTGTGTGTTGCTAACATCCGACGAAGAACCAGCATCCCCACCGTGGACAACCCAATTCACTTATTGCCTGCGGAAGGATGAATTTGGACAATTGGAGAGAGTAGCGTGACTGCAGAGCACAAACAAGTTACAAATGACGTCTTTTCACATAGTTGTGTAACAAAGAGGCTAAACTGACATTTTATTTTTCCGGCAGTCCTATCTCCCTACACTCACTCTACTATCTCCACGTCTACTGCCCGGTATACTTTCACTCCCGGGTATACTTTCACTCTGCCTTTGGCTCGCTTCCTCTCCTCTCTAATTCAAAGTGGGTTCCTCTCCTAATGTGGTCCAGTGAGTTTGAATAATGAACACTCACACACATACATACACACAACACAGTTTGATGAATGACTTAACATGCGACTCAGCCAACCACATGAGGATGAACACGACCTGTGCTTGTGATTCTGTGTGTGTGGATGAATCTCCTATTGTTATATTATTATGCAGCTGCAGGAAAAGTTTAATTTGAAACTAATTAATAAAACCCCAATTAACACAAATACAAAGGTGGTTTTGTTTCCTCAAGAGTTTTAATTCAGTTTCTTGTTGTCACAGGTATAATTCATAATTGTCCTTAAATGGTTTATTTATCACGATATTTATGAATAGGTAAACATGGGCTACAAAATTGTGGAATCAGTAGTATACATATATAATATATATATATAGTTACACGTTAGTAGTTGTACGTAAAAGTAGACGCTAAAGTACACTGTGAATACAACTATATCAGTGGAAATGGCTTAAATTCTTTTGGTAAGAAGAAGAGGTACATTATATCAAGAGATTAGCTTCATCTTTGTTCATTAACACTTAACATACTTCCACCTTACACAACATCAACAATTTCACTTTCACATGGCCGCACATAACGATCCTCCACACAGTCTCCCTTCGTCGTGTGTACAAAACACAAACCAAAAACCACGCACAGAAAATTGCACTAATTGAAAAATGACCTCTGACCTACGTTGCGAGAAAAGTAAAAAGTTGTCAACCTGGCGCACTCAAGACTCAACCGATTTTTTAATTTTAGTCCTCCTTCAACTTCTTCAGGACGTATTGAGAGAGAGTGAATTTAATATGTTATTTATGTATGTCAATTGTCAACGGACCCTCAGGTTCTTCAGATCATTAAATATTGTTTAACTCACCGCTGGTAGTGTAGAAATCTTGGATGCATTTAGACGGGTTTTTTAACAGGATTTTTGTCACAATGAGTACAACTTGCATAGGATAAGAACAGCATTACACATTGTGGAAGTAGACAAAGCATACACTTAACGATACTTGAGTAATACATGAGAGATATTTAGTAATAAACGAATACTACAGTGTTGTCATACTTTAAACAGATATCTTTGGCTTCTCACAAGTGATATTTCCATTGGGGCACCTTGTTTCAACGTCTTTTGAGGATGATTGATTTTGGCTGCATTTATTATACTAACTTCAATAAAGCTAACAACAACAGCAACTTCTCAAAAGAAATGACACAACAAGATATTTCGCAATGATGAGCGCTACTGAATAAATTATAACTCTACATCGTAACAATATAGATACGTGAATGAGTATGTGACTTGGAGCTTTTGATTGTGGTGGTGGGCGAGTAAAAATATTTTAAATACTGTAATTATATAATAAATCCTAACTGATGTATCATTAAGCATAAACTGTATGCAGTTCAAACACATACACGCAGCCATACAGGGTGAATTGGTTTAATACAAAATTGGTAGTTCAATCATACTTTAATGTATAATAACAGTTATGCTGCGCGAGTTCAATTTTCGACGCTCAGCTACTCACAGGAATGTACCAGCTCAATTAAAACTCAAGCTTATTTGATCCTATCCGGTCCCATTTTTTCGAAATTGCAGTTTTTGCTCAAATATAAAAATGCCTGAACAAGTATACGCACATGTTTGTAGATAGTAGGGAGAAAAGTATTTTTGATAATGGGAGAAAGCATGATAATAATTCCTGTGTAATCAGTAAATGTCATTTCATACTTTTCTAACTAACGACGTATTCAAATACGCTTCTCCGCTAGATTTAACTGAGTTCCAAAAATTCTGATAAAAAGCTTAATTCATGAGTCACAGAATCAGACGTCGACGTCGTCGACTGCACTAACTCATAAAAAGTTTAAACGAACATTAGTGGAAAACCGCGAGCAACACTGAAAATGCAGTAGATGTAAGTAGCTCAAGGTAATATCATCATTTGCCGTTGTCTTCAGAGTTTATACGAAATTATTCACAGAGAAAACATGAAAGCTCAACTTGATTGAATTAATCAAACAGTATTTTATTCTGGCTGACGACCGTTGAAAGAAGTATCGTTACGACTGCGATTGCCCAAGTCTCTTTTATGAGTTCCAGTGAAATGGGAAGCGTAGAGAAAGAAACAAGAAAAGAATGTTTAGGCTGCTATATCATCGATCAATATTATTGTAAAAAGTAGAGAGGGTTCTCCAATTCTCTACGACACATGAATTAAGTGGTTCAGAGTTTTTCACTGGGGAGATTAACGTTTTAAATATTTAAAAAATAGAGTCAACTATTGGAAATAAAAGTTAAGTCGGCTCCTGCAAGAAGACAATAAAAGTAGTAGAATGAAAAACCATTAAAAATGTGAAAAATTAGTGATCGCCTACAGTTAGAAAGAAGCTATCTAAATAGAAGTTGCAAATGTTAATTGAGTGAGATAATATTTCATGTAAACTTAAAATGGAATAATTACAAGCAGTGAGATTACCCGATTGGGCAGACACAACGCTAAGATTGTAAGCGGTTAAAAATTACATTCAAAGTTCTGATACAAAAACTGCTATGAATTACTTGTGTGTAGCAGCTTCACCAATTTTAACCAGAAATAATGAATTAATGATTAATGATTACCGAGTAAAATACACTTTTAATTAGTGCAGCCTTCCAAATGTTTATTTCTCTATGAGTTTTTAACATCTCAATAGCAAAATTGTATTGTCACGCAACTTGAAAGAAATCAAGAGTATCTGACTATTTATGTACACGTTTGGTAGTCAAATGTGTGTTGCCTCATCAAGTTCTCATTAAATCTCCTTCATCTTTTACACATCTTCTCTCTCCTGTACACATCAAGCGCAAGGAATCACACCAAATTTATATTTTTATCTTTCAAAAATAACTCTGGTTTCCTTACTTTTTGCTGTCACTTTTCAAACCCTTGAGATCTCAAGCATGACTATATTGTTTTCAATTAACAACTAAGAAATTAATGATTTTTTAAAAGTCACAGTAACTCAACACACGGAATGAACCTGAGTTGCATCTTGCACTGCTTAATATGCAGCCCTATATAGGTATCTATTAATCTACCATATGTATATAATTATACAACTCATAAAGCTCCCAGTTAAAATTATACAAAATTCTCATTTTAAAAATTTTAAAAATAGAACGTATTGAAAAAGATAAACCTAATTCCAGCAGATTCTATGAATGAATTAATTGGACAGGAAATCCTTTTTACCTGCTGCAGATTAATTCCTTACGCAAATTATTATACCTCACGAGTGTATATTCAGTATTCAGTATATAGTAGACTGCAACGTTGATGATAAAACCTACAAAACATATATGTATATATATAGAGCTTAATATGAATTGTGGGGATTTATATGTGGTTATCATATAAAAAACCGGGTCCAATATTCACACATTTATAACATGTGTTGTTCACATTACCCAAATCGAGTAGGTAATTAAGAACAAGTTTTACAAACCGCAAGGATTATTTTATTAGCTGTAAGTCTAATTTGTAGTTAATTGAGTAGAAGAATTACATTTACGCACGAGTCGTGTTCCACTGATGTTGAATTCGCAGTGAAGAACCGTACTTAAGCATCAATCGGCAATTCATCACATGAGTCCATGTTCCCAGTAGTTCCCGGTAAAGTATTAAATGTGTGTGTGTGTCTGCGTTCATCATTCGTACATTATTCACTGATCTTCTTAAAGCAGCGTCGATAGAACATGGGCAAAGCTGCCTGTAACTTTGCAGCACTCTTCTTCTTCTACGGCGAGAGATGATGATGAGGATTTCTTTTATTACGATTAACATACTTCTGAGAATTCGGACTTTTCGACTGATGAGTGCAATTTTAGGTGTACATGACTAAGGAAACACTAAGCGCTGAGTTCTTTATACGGCATTTTGGATGTTAAATTTTAGGATTCTTAACTGTAGATTTGGTTCTCTCTCACTACTTTTTACCTCGCACTCATCAATACGAATCCACACTCCCAAATTGTCAATCCGCAATCCAAAATATATGCCTCCTCCAAGCTGAACTCAAGTCGGTTTCGAAATTCAAATTAAAATCGCTACTCCGTAATCTCACATAATATTTTAGTGCAATGGAGCGTAAGTGTGTCTCAGCAGAAGGAAACTAATGTCACTGAGCATATTTTCTCCTTGATGTAAAAAGCTCCATAAATTGGCTGTTAGACGGTCGAATAACATTGTGTAGTATGATCATTTAAATGGATTGTAGGCTTGCGTCTCTGATCCAGTTTTGTAAACTAGGTCAGAGTGGAGGAGCAGCAGCAGGTGTAATAGACACTGCGGGGATCTACTCCGACAATCTTTAAAATGCTGGTCATCTTCATGTTGACGTCGTGGTGGATTAGTTTCACACACACTTTTTACTTAACTGTTAGTGTCAATATACGGAACCATATTAATTTGTTGTAACTATTGAGTGTAGCACCAACAGTGAAGAAATCTCCATGGTCTGTTCATAATAGTTTCATCAGTCCACTAGTATGTTTTACATATATATATATATTTATATAGTCTTGTTGATTATGCATATCTCCTCTCTTGTAGACGACTAGTAGAATGTAAAACATCTAGAATCTAGAGTTATACGGAAACTGTAAGTCATACAAATATTAGATGGTCATCTTGGCTTTAAGTTCGTGGCGGTTTCTTTCTCTCCCAACTTTAGTAGACGTAACGTGTAAGACAACTTTGATTGAATAATTCGCAGCCACATAATTTAGAGAATATATGTGTGTGTGTAATAGCAAGAGACTCCTAAGTATAAACTTGTGTTAAGCGTTCACAACGTGGAAATCCGAACCACAGGCTGTTTACTTGTTCCACTACCACCACCATCACCACTTCTAGTACCACTCGCTACTGCTTTGGGGGAAGGCGTTCTAGATTCCAGTTCAACTGTCGCTGGGGACGGCAGCGTCACCAGAGCCGTCGTCACCGAAGTTATTGGACTACTAGACGAAGTCGCGTTTAAACGACTCGATTCACACTTGGGAGAATTGTTTCTGCCGGAAGTTGGTGGCCCACCAGACGACGACCGATCCGATTTCAACCGAATTTGAATATCATTCAGCTCATCTGGATCATCAGCTCCAAACTCCTGACTGTGCGATCGACCGTGCTTCTGCAGAATTACATACACAACCAATTAGCATCTCCATTGTCTCAGCACTCCTAACTACAAATGACTCATCATCTTCGAGTCCCGGACACCCGGAATGCATTATTATCAACACAGTTGCATTATTACCATGCCAAGAATATACGTTGTACTCTTCAGCTATCTCTTTCGCATACACTTTAATAGAACTCCATCCCAACAACTTAAATCTACATGCAAACACTTGCATTCTCCTCAGTTCGGAAAATAAGACTTTAGGGCTCCAGCAGAATTAAACTACCTCCTCAAACTTCAGAAAACTAACAATACGAAAGAGCAGGAGTAAAAAGAGACGGGGAAGGTGTACTTTTCGTTTAAAGGAGTGTTCCTCAGCAGCATCATCACCAGACTCCGTTAAGAATTTCGTCATGTTAAAACCTATAACGGGCATGTTTCTCTCAAAAGCATTTAATGCTAAAGCAACTCCGGTTTTTCAGCGGAATATACACCGACAATCGACATACGAGACTCAATCACTACGCTATATACCAATTTACACAGAAATGTATGCAGAGAAATGCGCAAGTTCATTCCAGTTGGAAGCTGTAATATGTTGTAACCAAGAAGATACTTTGGAGATTTCCTTTATGGGCACACACAGCTCCGTTCACCTCCTCGTTACTCCAGGTAACACAGGTAGTCAGTTAGTTATCTTCCCTTCCATCATAATTAAACGACACATTCTACTAAAAATAACTGCGGGTATACACGCTACAACTGATGCGAGGTGGCTGCGCGGTCAGGTCGCGATGTTTCAAGTTACAACACACAAGACGCACATCTATCACTCCAACATTAATGAGGGAACAACTTGTCTTGGTGAAGTTTACAAAGAGCAGTTAACATATCAAGAAGACGGGAGATTTCATGCCGTAGGAACGTTCTCTGCTCTACGAGATTTACATGCAAACTCGCAACGACACACCCTTTGATGTCATCATGTCTTGTCAAGTGCTTAAGGTTGGACTGAAGAGGACTATATATATCACAACAACACAATTCATTCCAGAAGACTTCAACTAGTTCAACTCCATAGAGAACCACAACCAACTCCATCCATATAGATAAGTATACATATAAATATCACAGTCACAAATCATACCGTACACAAGTACACACAACGTGGGAAAGGGCTTAGACAGACACACACCATCGGGACAAAAGCCTGGAGAAAGTTAAAGCAGGGAATTGGTAATGCACAATGCAATCATTCGCGTACATAACACTTTATTCGCTCGTAATAACCATCCGGGAAATATAGAATACTGATGTACACACCTCAAATCTCATTTCGTATTTTACACGGTAGCTTTTACTCCTTCGAAGCTTTTCCAGCTCCTCTACTGTCAACGAGTCTTGGCAGTTTCACGAATGAATTCTTATCGATTAGAAACACGACCGTTTACTCATTAAACTCTCCTCCAAAGATGAGCGTTTAACTAAACTAGAAATCTAGGTTCATGCGTCTATATCTAAAATATCTAAAATACATGTCAATTGCATTATTGCAAGGATTCGCTACGAATTTTGTATATTATGTTCATAATGAAGCTATACAGGAAGAAGGACGAAGAATGTGTGGTAAATGTGTTAATCTCAACCGCTGCATTAGTTAATTGATTTTGCAACAATGCAGCTTGTGATGTATAGGTTGAAGACGTATAATTTCCTCATAAGTAACACCGTACTTAATGAGAACATTCATGAATTGAATTATAAATGTGGTTGAAGTTTAGTGCAGTGTGGTGTAACTAGAAAACGTTCCGTGTATTTAGGGTATTAGCAGTCTTCGAGTAAAAGCAGACTTAGTGAGCGATAAGCAATTACATTTTCACATTGCACACTGCACTGCTAGGCTATAAATCATTAGGAACACATGATTTACTGAAGACAGTGAAACAGAAGTCACAAGTCAAATTAAACGTGACACGTACAACGAATGCAAAATAGGTTTTACGATTTAGCAACATGGAATAATGTGTAATAAACCTTCTTCCATGTTTCAACAACACATGTGACAGTAAAACATATTAAGACTGACACACACACACACACCGTCATTCTTAAAACTATTTAATTTATAGTCTTAATGGGAAGTTTTAAAGGTACAACAAAACAACAACCAACTAACCATAAGCTGCAAGAGTCGAGGAAAAGTGCACACATAATTATTATTACACTCCCAACTTCAATCTTACATTACCATGCTCACAATTAACTTGCTGGGCATAGTAAAACAATTGACACACCTTTCACACTTCCCCTTGTGTCAAAGTATGAACAGGTTTCCAGTCAGGCACAATTATTAATACAAGAATCTCTCTGGACAAGCAAAGACTTCGTGCTGCGTGCACAAAGCAAGTAGATCATTACGTTCATCTTGCAGTCCTCCTACTTTCCTTAATTCAGACGGTGGGTTTCAAGTCTCAACTACTTTCCCATAGACGGGGGATAGGATAAATGTATTTTGTGTAAATCATACAGAGTAGACAGAGAGAATAAGGTTGGGACAAGAGACGACGAGAATCGAGAGTACAATATTATGTGCATGTTACTTTTAGATTATTGGTGGAAACGTAACTTACACGCTGTCATGTGGGCAGGAGCAAATGATGCGAGAACTAGTCTATTTACTCAGTCTTGCATGTGTACGGGTTGCAATGAAAAAATAAGTGAAATAGGTTAGTCTCTAGCAATTATTTTAATAGCGTAATGTGAATCTGTCTGGAGGGAATAAAGGAAGTGTATGCGCAGTGGTATCAATTAGCTGGAAGGTTGACTACTTTCACTGGATGTCGATGTAATCAACTTGTGTGTGTTGGACTACCTGGTCTTAATGATGCGGTGGAGGTGAACAGTCAACATTGTATATCGCTCTCTGCATTCATTAAAAGTCATGCATGATCCAAACAGGAGAGAGAGAGAGAGAATAGGTAAAGGAGATTACATCACGTCACGAGGATCTTTAGTGATTATGCAATAATGTCACATGAAGTAGGCAGATGCGGGTAACTCGCAGACAGGGAAGTACGAACGAAGACAGAGAGTCCTTCGAATTGAGAAGGAATGACGAACGTTACCTGTTGGGATCGCACTTCAATCTTGTCACTATACACGTAGACTACACGGTCAGAGGTTGAGGCAGATTGAGAGGCGACTGTAGTAGCAACAGCAGTTGTAGTAGTAGCAGAAGTAACAACGGAAGTTGATGTACGACCGCCAGGGCTTGCTGCCAAAAACGGAAGTGTCTTCGCCACCAAATAGAAAAGCCAATTGTAGCATGTTTAGCCGTAAGCCATCAAAACTTTTAAACATTAAGGAACACTCATCACAGGCACACACCTAACCTTATTCCTTCTTCCAACTCAATTACGACTCCGTCACAACTGACACCCACTTCTCATTAACTATCGAACCGTGTATACTTAAAACTTCCCCAACATTAACGTGTTTTCTAACAAACTATTAGCCATTTGTTTGTAAACTTGTGAACCGTGTTTTTTTCATTTACAACAAGAAACAAGAAAGCAACTAGTTAGACGCATCACAAACTTCTCACACCGTCTGGCGAAACCATTTTTCTGTTCAGAGATTGTGATTGACGAGGTCTGTTTGCAGCAAGCGCACTAATGATACAAATTCATTCATTCCTTTGTGATACCACGCACCCAAAAGAACGTGTTAATCACCAGGCCCTTAATTGCTTGTAGCAATTAATCACTCGTATTTATTATTATTTAATTCAAAGTTCAAATCACTCATGAATAATAAAATCCGTGTCCCACTCAACTAATAAAAGTTTGGGGTCTCTAAATAATAAAACAGTATAAGAAAGGGGAATAATATAAGTAATGGTGGAATTAATTCAATGCGATAATTATACGGGTTTTATGAGACAAGGCAGAATAATATTACGTGAATCCATACGACTAATTGCAACTCGGATTGTCGGATTTACGCCAGAAAGAAAGAAGACCTTCGTCAACTTTTTAGAAAATGAGACTCAAGTAGTGTAGTAGCCATGCAATACAGTTTAACTGTTTGCCGACGTCCTCTCAACTGCTGAACATATAGAATTACATGTCTGCAACCAATTTGGACAAAGAGGCTGCTGTGTGTTTATCTGCATCGCATATTTATCGGATATAACTTGGGATTTCGATTTGTCACAAAAAGGTCATTTAGGCACACACACTAATTTGACAATGTTGCATGCGGATGTCTGACATTCTTATGAAACAGTTTTTGTTACACACCAATCGCACATTCTCTCCCGAGCCTACAAAAAATAAATGTGCATGTGTGCACAATAATTTATGACAAATTTGCAAGATAACTTCACATTTATCTCCTTCCTGGCTTCCCTCACAAAAACTCTCGTGCAAATTGTCTTTTACGATTGACGGGCATTCTTACTGCGAGCAGCTGAATGTTATGAATTAGACGAGTGAATTGCAATCGAAGGACTTACTTAAGGAAACATGGAATCACACTAGAAATCAAGAGATAATCGTTGTGGTGAGGACATTAAATGAAGTTGGATGAAATAAGTTTAATTTGGTTTGTGTTTGGGGGAAGTGAAGTTAAGAGGAGAGAGAGAGAGTTAAGAGTGATGGAAGGAGTCCGAGGAAAGTGGGAAACCCGAGTGCCTACCTCCAGACAGGTATCGGTTGATAATGCAACATTGATTTATCGTAAAAGCTTAGGGAGTCGCTCCTGAGTAAAATGGTAAAGGAAAGTAAGTCTGATGTGCGATGTGTAGTTCAATAAGTTCAAGACTGTGTGGGATTCTTTCTCCTCAATTTGGTGAGGCGTAAGAAGACGACCGGAGGAAGGAAATGGAGCAACCACTTTTTCATTCTTAACTTTTCAATTTCTCCGATTTTTTCCCCATTTCTCTTTCACCTGCCCAAATCAAAGGCAGCCGGCTAACCACATCAGCCTTTCCCCAGATTACTTTCTAACGGTGAAAGCAAACGCCGAGTAATGTTTGTGGGAAGTTGAGGTGGAGGGAAAAGGCGACGGACGGACGATGGACATACGGAGAAGAAACAGAGAGAGAGAGTTGCAAAAAGGCACCAATAATAAACCGAGGTTGTGCAGCAGGAAGGAACGAGAGGCATACAGATTAGCTCCAAAATGATTTGAGAAGTAAAAAATGAGATGGATTTGATAGTTGTCTCCCTTTGATGCGGTACTTAAGAAGGAGCGATTACATTGTTAAATCATAAAAGAAATGCAGACACTGAAATATGAAAGATATTATCTTTCTTCCTCGAGATTAGTATTCATATTAAGGCCCTCTCCTTCCTATTCAAGTTCCCGTGATTAATGCTGCCGTATTCTACCCGTTTGACAGACCTTAAGACTCTGACAATAAATAATGGGGGAATCATTCTTAAGTTGGGTTCCAAGGACTACTGCCACTCCTCTTGACGATTGACGACTGTTTAGCCTAATTCAGTTCGGAGAAGTGTGTAAGGGTGAGTTCGTAGGAGAGAAAAGATTCACCTGATAGCGTTGAGGACAACATCTGGCTGGACAACAGAGTGTCAGCAGGGCAGACTGACTTCCCGCGATGGAGACCCGTGGAGACGGTGGTGGCGACGGAGAACCAGGTCGTTTCGGTTGTCCGTTGTAAGGAACTTCCATCTCGACAAACTCTCGATCCTACAAAATCCACCACGCCTTCCTTATTTCCGAGCAAACTTTCTGAATGTTTCCAACAGTGCAATTCAGTACCAATCGAACTCAAATTTCAGCCAAAATCTGCTACTATTAAGATTACTTGTCTTGTTAAATTAAAGGTCACAATAGAGAGTGATTATATAGCGCAGCCATTCTTGAAGTTAGAGAGAGAGAGAGAACAAAAAGGCAAATTGTGTCTCCATTAGTATTGAATTAGTGAATTGTGTTCGTGCTTTAGCATCTCAAATTTAAATATATATATATAGATATATAGATCGGAGTCTCAACAAACGGTTTTGCACATTACATATGGGATTATATACCTAGAAATAACACGAACGATTTTGTTAGGGGATGATCTGATTGATAGAAGTGTGTGGGTCTTCATCTTTCATCAGTCGCAATGCTGCATGGACTCACGAAGTTTTAAGCCCTGTGAAACAGCACGGGTAGACCCCTCTTGAATTTAGCATATTAACCTTTTCCTCAGACTATTTATTATGGAATGCTTGCAATCAATCAAAGCCTTATTCATCTCCTATTAAGTCTCTGCTGCGACCAGAACTGTGAAGCCTAGCTGCGTGCCTGTGTTATAACCGTGACAGCAAACAACTAAGCTCACCTTCTCAGCATAATCAGAAAAAATATCAAAACATTCGAGCTTGCTTTCAGTGTAAAAAACACGTCCGTCCGTATACGAACTTCCTCCCAAGTCCATATCTGACAAAAGCAAATGTCATCTTATCACAACATGGAAAAAGCAACGAGTAAAAGTTCAAAAGCGTTTCAAAATTCACAGAAAACGGTCATTAGCTGTATTTTTGCATCCCAGACGTGTAACATAGAGAGAGTATAGATATATAAGATAGATATATAGTTGGAACGAGTATAGCTCGTTTGACATTTCACAGGACTCAAAAGTAGCACATGAATAGATGAATTGTGTGTAGTGCGAGAGGATGTGTGTGTGTGTGAGTGTGGTTTCTTGTGTGTGTGTGGAAAGACTCGGCAGTTATTTTTTGGAATCAAGTGCGTGAAAACTTGAGAGTGTCGAAATGGCTGAGAATAAGTTCCCAATATTTCGGAACATTTCAAAGAAACGAAACGAGTAAAAAAGTAATGAGCATGAAGGAACTGAATAACAAAGAGGAACTGCGTTTAATACGAAGCTCGAATTCAGTTCTAACCATCAAATGAAACTACACAATAGTTTTATTATGCAGTCAGTTGCATTTGATAAGTCTCACATAGTAAAGTTCACTGCGTAGCTTAACGATTTCAGAAATACGAATCAAAAAACTGCTAACCGGAAAATAAAATGCAATGAACATGCGCTCTATACTTCTTGATTAAATTTGGAAGTTGCGTTATCATCGTTATTCGTCGAGGATTACTTTCACTATTGATTTAATGTTTCACAACAAGTTTTAATAAAAAAGCAACCTGTACGCTTAATATAAAAGTTTATTGGTTCAATTCCGCAACTCCCAAACTTAACACGTGGCTTGCTATTAGATCGGCACTAAAACTCGATTGTGTATCGAACTTGGCATTTAATCGAACTCCGCTTTGTGGGTAGCGTTATTAATTTTAGACTTGGGGTCAACTTATTTGGGTGGGCCACAATAAAACAAATCACGCGGAATAATCCGAATAATTGGGTTATTAATGAGGGAATGAAATGCAACTCTTTAAAAGAGAGTTTTGATGACGGGAGGGAGGCTGGAGGGAGGAAGGATGAGACTATTACTCAATATTCACAGTGTGAATGAAGTTATGGAAAGAAAAGGCGATAAAACCAGGGGCAAACCAAAAAACCGAAATGATTACCAGTTGGAGTGATGGTGAGTTTAATTACACCCAAATTTCAGTTCTGTCTGGGGAATCAGAATTAGATTTGTTCGCAGAGTTCAAGTTGAGCTGCAGTTTGATTGATTTTCGATGCACATCCGAGTCCTGAATACGGCAGGAGTTACAACATCGTGGCTTCCAAAACAGAACAGTGAGGAAATAGGGAAGTTTGACTTACTGTGGTTTTCTCCAAGCACCGAAGGAGGTGGTGATGCTGCAGCTCAAAGATGTCGTCTTCTTTACCATCGTCTATTTCAAGTCCCGACTCTTGAGCTGCCAGCCTTGCCTCTACCGCTTTCTTCTTCGTTACAAACGCTGCGCCAGATGAAGCCTTAGCTATTCTTATTCTCGCTAACCGAGCTTTCTGCAAACCAAATACGCAACAACCATCGTGAAGAGATTACACGGGAGAATAGAGAACTCCTCCCAACATTGCCACCCTCCGTTGAGCAATGGGAGATAAAATTACAGAGATATCGTAAATATCCTCATAATTACATCCTGTTTACAGGCAGACCTTCGATTGCATAACAGGACGTGATTCTCACTTTCCTCCGCACAACAAAACTTTACCTTTTGGGCCTTTCGCTTGTCAGCACGTTGATTCTGGTGATAAATTCGACTAAAATTGGAAACGATTACAGGGACTGGAAGCGCGATGACCAGGACTCCGCTTAGGGAACAAACACCGCCCACTACTTTGCCTGCTATCGTCCGTGGCACCATATCACCGTACCTGAAATCAACAAGCAAATCATCATCAAATCACTTGTCCCTCACCCATTTATCACCGTATAAACTGCAGAGTTAATATATAGGAGATGAGATTCTAGTGCAGAGCCAACTTTTGTGCAATAAACACTCAATCTTGGTTACCCAAGATAATAAGAAAGGGGAAGCAGATTGCACGAATCCACTCAAGTGGGAGACAAACCATCTGCAACGTGTAAAATTACGATTCAATGTAGGAAATAATAACCAACATTTTATCTTCCGCCCCACTGCATTCTTTGAGGTGAGTTTGGGACTCCAAGAAACTTTCGAACAAGAAGGTTTGCATTGTATCTCTAAGTTTGGTGAGAATAGCAAACACGTCATCCCACACGGTACATACATTTCTGCCTATACTCACATAATATAGGAGGCTATGGGAAGAAGTACTCTCAAGAAGTTTGAACATCGCCCTCTTCTTTATGTAGATTGTTAGCTGAAGAAAGTTTCCTGATTTTATGTACTCCTTGAATGTTGTTGAATTTCTCAGACTTCTTTGCAAGTCTAATCTGGAGAGAACAAAGCTTCATTCGCAAGAAGCATACTTTGAATTTTATTCTTTTTGTCTCATCGTTATTCCCCATGGCTTTGAAAATAGTAAGTCAAGACTTTCTCCTCGGAGGTATTCACGAGTTGCGGAGTCTGTTGGACTCCCGTTGCTTCACCACGAACATTCAACGTTCTGTTGGTTGCATCGGAGACTCATCCCTAAAATGCTTATGTGAATTGGAAGTTGTGAAAGTAGCAAATTCTGGCAGATTTTAATCTGTCACATAACAGAAAAAAGCCCTGAAGTCACAAGCAGAAAATAGAGAGATGAATTCATTGCTGCATGAGAATATGACATTCGAAGCAGAAGAAATTTGGTACATGTATCCCCACGCATATCTTCAATCTATTGATTACTCACTCCCTCCGTCCTATCTCTTTTTATGGCATCCATCTAATTTCAAAGCGCACACACGAATCTTTTAAACATAAAAAATTTCACGACAGTCTCTTCGCCCGTCTCTCCTTCTGCTCATCTCTCTCCTTCGCCAGTGTATTCCTCCAGGATTCACAATATTTCCCCAAATGATGGAAACCTACTTCTTCCACACACACACACGTCTCCAATGCAGCTCAGCTTTCTCTCCACACACACACACACACACACAAGGAGCTTTTCTCCAGTTTGCTCTACTTTCTGTCATTTTATGTGTCATATATTTATATATATATGACACACTATTTCACCTACGGAGGTTACCTACCCGACCTCCAGCTTTCTCTCAACGTACACACGGCACATCTGCACTTAAACACCGAAAGGTCCTTGAGTATCTCATAATAATTATGGAGGACTCGTGTGGGAGTGACTTAGACGTGAGGCTGCACAAAAAACATAATGCACACTGTGCAATTTGACATTTAACGAGACCTGCACAAAATAATGTGCCACTAACTAACGTCATTCCCTGCCGTCCTTTTGGGCTGTTCCTTCGTCATTGCGTGGTCTCCTCTCATAACTCATCATAACTGCTGGTGAACACACAAACTAGTCTATCATACAATTGCTGCACTTCCTATACCCCCAAATGAATGCTTGATTATGCAGACTCATCAAAAGATAAGTCGAGCTGTCTCTGGTCGATAAGAAGACAATGGGAATCTACGAGGCAAAATGTGTTAAACTTCCATCCTATGTCAAGATTTAGTCAATTAACCTAACCTGCAATTTCCTGCATTGTGCAAAGACGGAAGTGTAGGGAATAATAATGACAGAGTAAACTGCAACTGTGAGCAAATGTCGATGGATGGATGGAGAGCATTTGGAGGACTTTAGCGAAGGAGACAGAGGGACACTCAGGGATTCCCTAAGGGAAAGTGACTAACACAGACAGACTGTGGATCACACGCTATCGTAAAAGGAGAAATGAGTTGACACGACGGAGAAGGAGATGAAACGAAACGACAGACATATTTAGAGAAATAGGCGGAAAGCGAATGCGATGGTCTTGAAGAGGGATACTTAAATCCGTTTCCAAATGCAGATACAACGAGAGAGCGAGTCTCCTCAACGGGTTTGGGTTTAGTCTCCGGACTTTCTCCGATTTTAAGCTTTCTCTCTTCAAAACTGATGTCATGTGTGTGTGGTCATGTGTGAGCTGGAGATGTTCTTGCAGCATTGCCATCAGTAGGAATGTAGGTCTACAAAAGGGTGTGTGTAGTGGAATTTACGAGGAGGTCTGCGTCCTAGTTGGATGAAGCCCACCACCACACACTGGGCTAGTTAACCATCATTTATGAAGAAACGGTTGGGGAAAGCGAACACACACTCACAACCAAACTGATATCTCGATCTCTCTCACGGAAACGAGGCAATGGGAGACAAGAAAGGCGAAGAGACAAAATCGATTTCTCCGAATGCTCATCTCTTCTGGTTAACCCTTCTTCACGTCTTCCGTCTCTCTCTCCAAACTTTCTCCAACTCTCTCCTTCACCTAATGTTATCCCTCTCTGATTATCTCGTATTAAAAACTTACCCTTAATAACCTCTCTCCCTAATCTCCACACTTATTACTTGTACACTCAAATACACTAACACATCCATGAAACATTATGACAGCTTTGGGAATTCCCAGAATCACTCTAGATTCTAGATTATACATTCTAGAAAGAGATGGAAGGACACAGGAAGTATGTCTCCACCGCTCATTCGTCAAAATCTCCACACAGCCTTCACATGTATTTCCGTACGTCTAATAATAATCAGTAATCACACACAACCAACTACGCCGGGACTTTGCTTGCGCATTACTTTTATAAATAGACATTAAATTGCCATAAATGTCACATTTCCTTTGATTGATACTTTAGATGTCTCTCAAACTTAACCATTTTAGTTAGAAAAGATTCCGGACTCTTAATGTAGCCAAATTGGGTTATAGATTCATTTAGAACTAATTTCTCTGCGTCATCATCGTCTAGACACTTTGCACAAAAGTTTCTATTTCCAATTAAAATACGATCTGTATCAATCAAAAACTGTTGACGAATTCCGAAGTAAACATTATTAAAGAAATTGTCCGTAATCAATCAGTAATTTTTATGATCCCACAATAAAATCCGACATAGTTAATTGACTTATTTATTCCACATGGAATTGACGTAAATGCGCAATAAATCTAAACTTATCTGAAATTCAAGTGATCACTGTCTATAATACAACTTGGTTATCTGCCTGCCTCCCATTACTCATATGAACTTGCGATTTACGTCAAAAATATTGTTGTCCGACCACGCACTGTATATTTAAGGACTTGAAAATAATCACCCTACCACTGACATACATGTCCTCCTCCACAGACTTGTCGACCTTTTCCTCAAGAAACATTCTTCAATCGAACATAATTGGACACAATTTTAATGCGTATTTACCAAAATCAAACGTCTTGAGATCGCATCAAAAAGTATCCACAAAGCAAAAACACCGTAGACTCAAGTCTTATGCACATTTATTCAGATGCACAGTGATTATTCAATTATTTAATCAAAATCCTTTGAATACATTCGACTTTTACTACTTTCAAAACTATTCCCATCAAATGCCAATTTCAAAAAGTAGACTCCAAAGTCGAACTTTTTCATAAACTTTTGCCCTCGCGTACGGCTTCCTCAGTTCTTTTGGGACAAATGAAGTAGTTGCCACTTATTTGCTGTGATTTGTAGAGATTATCCTTGTGAGGTGCAGTCCAAGATTTGTTTACAAGGCTGGATGAGGTGATTCTCCGTACAAAAGTGTGTTTGTGGGGAGATCTTTATAATTACTCGCTTGCTAAGAAGTTGCTCAACAGTCGCAGAGGGAAGCTTGTGTAAAAGTTGTGAGAGACAAGTCTGCTGTCCTTTCTCCCCAAAGAGAAATTCTTTCTCAACTACGCGAAGATAAATTGCTGTTTCCTTCCCACAGTACTCAACCTCCTTGTGAGACTCGTCATTATTTACGTCAAAATCAGGCAAAAATGGAAACTGTTCTGGTGAAACTCAGCATCTCGTCTGGTGCTCAAAATAAAACACGTCTAAAATGGTAATTTCCAGTTTTCTCTCGCAGTCTTTAAGTGCTATCGTCCTTTTGCACAAGTCTGAGGTTTACATTTAGAAGGCGCAGTGTACGAACGGAGAGGAAGCTCATCAAATAATCGTTAATTAGAGCAGTCACTCCAGCCTATTCTTTTTCTCCTCTCTGACTTTCTCTCCTCAAGTCAATAAAAAGGAGGACGGCAGTTTCAATCACAGCAGCGGAAAGATACACAAATTTTTACTTATTATTCGGTGGACAGGCGTGTGCTTTAAGATGACAACCTCGTGACAGTGCTAAATGGCAGATGACGGGGATGCGGGGGGAGTTGGCATCTTCCTGACGAAACCATATCATCGCACGCCAATTCTTTCTCCACAAAGATCTCTCGCTTTCCTCTACCCTACCAAATTAATTCGTGTCGCAGAACCAAAAACCACAGATGAAAAATTACACAATCCTTTCCTTTGCGTTTAAATTATCAATCAAATCCAAACAGGATTTCTAAAATTGGAGCAGTAGCAGCAGCAGAGTACTATAACCAATAAGTTATTTCTTACAATTAATTGGTTACATACTTATTCGCTTTACTGTAACAACTTATAGGGTACGTGTGCAGCAGATAAGGATGGAAATAAGTTCTCACGGGAAATGTGAAATGCGGTGTGTGTCACTTGAAGGCTTAAAAAGTACACGTGGAGCGTATGTATAAATGTATACTCTAATTCAGACGGTAGATAGTTTTAATCCATGTTCAAAGCTTGTGTACCCTGAAGGGTAACCTGAATAATTTCGCTGTTTATTCTAATCCCCTGGAGGGACGCATTTGACATGAATAAATTCAGGTGGCTAAAATTTGTATTTTAGGCCATGATAACTCGCACCGTAACCGCCGCGTATCGATTACTTCTATTTTTAAACGTTCTCTCTTTCTCCAAGAACACAATCACTTTGACGTACTTCGGTAGCATGGGGACCTAAATCTACCGTCATTTTTTAAAACGGTTTTTTTCGTCCTTGCTCAATAA